>QLOT01008492.1:0-11679 GCA_003313875.1 Russula aff. compacta | reverse complement strand
TTTGCTCTTCTTGGGCTCGTTAGAACGACCGCGGGTAGCCGCGGGTAATACCCGTGCCAATCCCTAGCCACACCTACCCCGCACTCATGCATGCCCATAGGTGTTATTAGGTGAGTTTCTCTTTTTTTTCTTTGTCCTTATGCTCACGATTGTAACCCACATGCGCCCGCCCGTTCCTCTGCCCTTTCCTCCACTCTCCCTGCGCCCACCCATGATGCCCCTCTGTGCACGCTCACCGTTTCCCACCCATGCCCACCTGCCTCTCACCCAGCCATGCCTGCCTGCACTTGTGCATGCCCGCAGGTGCCATTAGGTGAGTTTCTCTTTTTTTTTCTTTCTCCTTGTGCTCACGATTGTGACCTGCATGCGCCTGCCCGTACCTCCACCCTCCCTGTGCCCACCTGCGTGCACTCATCTGTGCATGCTCACGCTTTCCCACCTGCACCTGCCTCTTGCCCAGCCACCCCCGCCCTGCACTTGTACATGCCCACAGGTGCCTTTTTTCTTTTTTTTGTTCTTTCTCTTTGTGCTAACGATTGTAACCCACATGTGCTTGCCTGCTCCTCCACCCTCCCCATGCCCACCCACGTGC
This sequence comes from Russula aff. compacta, assembly GCA_003313875.1. Classification (NCBI taxonomy): domain Eukaryota; kingdom Fungi; phylum Basidiomycota; class Agaricomycetes; order Russulales; family Russulaceae; genus Russula; species Russula aff. compacta. Next base: position 11,087 of record QLOT01008492.1, on the reverse strand, counting down.
ATCCATCTGTGCATGCTCACGCTTTCCCACCCATGCCCACCTCTTGCCCAGCCACCCCCGCCCTGCACTCATGCATGCCCACAGGTGCCCTTTTCTTGTTTTTGTTCTTTCTCTTTGTGCTAATGATTGTAACCCACATGCACCCACCCACTGCCCACCCGTTCCTCCACCATCCCTGCGCCCACCTGCATGCATCCATCTGTGCATGCTTACACTTTCTTGCCCATGCTTGCCTCTTGCCGCCACACCTGCCCTGCACTTGTGCATGCCTGCAGGTGAGTTTTTTCTTTTTTTTTTCTTTCTCTTTGTGCCCACGATTGTAACCCATATGTGCCCGCCCGTTCCTCCACCCTCCCTGTGCCCACCTGCATGCACCCATCTGTGCACGCTCATGCCTTCCTGCCCATGCCCACCTCTTGCCGTTGCACCTGCCCTGCACTCATGCATGCCTGCAGGTGAGTTTTTTCTTTTTTTTTTCTTTCTCTTTGTGCTAACGATTGTAACCTGCATGTGCCCACCCACTGCCCACCTGTTCCTCCACCCTCCCTGCGCCCACCCACATGCATCTATCTGTGCACGCTCACGCTTTCCTGCCCATGCCTGCCTCTTGCCACCACACCTGCCTTGCACTCATGCATGCCCGCAGGTAAGTTTTTTCTTTTTTTTTCTTTCTCTTTGTGCCCACGATTGTAACCCACATGCGCCCACCCATTCCTCCACCCTCCCTGTGCCCACCCGCATGCACCCATCTGTGCATGCTCACGCTTTCCTGCCCATGCCCGCCTCTTGCCATTGCACCTGCCCTGCACTTGTGCATGCCCACAGGTGAGTTTTTTCTTTTTTTTTTTTCTTTCCCTCTGTGCTCATGATTGTAACCCACATGCACCTGCCCATACCTCCACCCTCCCTGCGTCCACCTGCATACGCCCCTCTGTGTGCTCATGCTTTCCCGCCCGTGCCCGCTTGCCTCTTGCCCAGCCACACCACTGTCCACATCCCCTGCATTCATCGGCCTCACGCTGTTGCCCTGTGCTCATGCCATGGTTGTGGGTGAGTGTTTCTTTCTTTCTTTCTGCTCCTGTTCATATTGAAACCCCCATTTGATCCTCACCAACTCGTTCTGCATGTGTCCTCATGCTGCACCACCCAAGCCCCACACCTTGCTTTGCAGGCACCACCTCAGCTCTCCCAAGGCCACTTGCATGCCTTTGTCAGCTGCTTTATGTACAATTACTTTAGTGTTGATAGTATTCTCTGCTGCTTTATATTTATGACATTATATACCTGCAATATATGTGTACCCACCAGACCTGTGAGACCTCTTAGGATATTGTAGACCTGTTGAAAACCTGGACCTGTGGAGGAGGGTGCACGTCACTATATAGAGCCATATAGAACTGTATAGTGCTGTATAGTGAAGTGCGGGAACTGTATAGTGCTGTATAGTGCTGTATAGTGATCACGGGACTAGCAACCACTATAAACACCCGGAACTTGCTATATGCACTATGGCCACTATGGCACTATATAGTGCTATATAGTGCTATATAGTGGATTCGGGTTTTGCTGATGTGATCATGAAATGTGAGGTGGCAAGCACTCAAAGCCAATTATTACATTACAGCCATAGCCCCGTGCGTCCAGTAGTAACATGTGAGTCATAATTCAGATCTCGTGTGAGTTTGCGAATTGTGGTTGCAATTTTGATATACTATACTGACCCCTAACATTGGTCAGACCCCTCCTTTGGTCACCTTCAAATAGCTCATCCCCCTCTTATCCTAGCTACACCAAATTTTGTACAGTATCTCTAGTACACTCTGTAAATCACCTCCAGGTATTTTTATTGTCCCTGTTGGGAGAATGAAAATGTACCCCTTGTCACGCTTGCCGACCGATGCCACTTTGGTGTTCAATTTCATTTGCACTCAGAGTGGCTGAAAGTCAGCATGTGAAACCGCCACGTGTCACCCACGTGTCACCACCCATATACCCATGTCATCCAGCCAAGCAGGCGGAGTTCAAATATATCATGCATCACATGTGTGACTGACCAAAGGAGGGGTCTGACCAATGTTAGGGGCCAGTATAGTACCACTACCCAGGGAAGCATCCATTCAGTCTGCCAAGTCACAGATCCATGTGGGATTTGATGACCGCGCGCAAACTGAACGCAGTCTTTTTTTATTATCATAGTTTTAATCAATGTGTATGAACAAGACATATGCACCTTGAGATTAGGCCAGAGGTATGTATTATGAGGGATAACGTGATAATGTGTTGTCCAGGAGCAATGGTAAATTCACCACCCGAGGGAATAGGGACAAATTATGGCTATTTCCTAGAGGAAAACTGTAAGCATGAGATCATAAGGTAAAACACATACTGTAGACTGGGTTCTACGACGTGAGCACCTGATAAGACGATACAGGGAAGGGAGGCACAGTCGTGGACAGCAGTTCCACAAAGAGATGAACTGGGGCAAGAGAAAGAGAGAGAGAGAGAGAGAGAGAGGAGACACAGGGCTTCTTTGAAAGGCGGGGTGCAGTGCTCATGATTGAGTGCAAACTTTGGGAGGGGCTACACCGGCACGCAAATCAGCTGCGCATGTCATGTGGGGAATGATGGATGATGGAAGGCGAAACATGGATGGAGGGGTCTCACAAGCCTTGAAGGGGGTGCACAGGAGCTAAGTCATTGGCAGTTCAACATGAGAGTCAGCATCACCCATGATCGTGTTCCGTACTTCGATGGCATGGCAGGGTTCGAGAACATATACCCATACCCATACCCAACCTAGGTACTGTACTGCCCAAGATCAAACTAGGACGGTGCCTGGTGCACAACGTGTTGCCAGTGGTATGCGCGACACGCTGCAGAGGTGGGCACACCACTGGCAGTGGGCACCCTGAACCTCCAACAACAGTGGTGTCAATATTTGTGTTGAGTATGACTCCTGCTGTAAAGACATCAGACGGTGAGAGATCGGGAGTATTCATGAAAGGTTACCGTTCATTTGAAGAGGCTTGCAATTAAATTGATGGGTTGTTAGTAGAGGTCATTGTCTTCACAAAGGCTCCCAGACGAGGTCAGATCCACAAGGTGTTGAAGTAGAGGCACTGTAGCACCCTAATCTAGGTGCACAATAGAGCACGTGACTTATGATCATATATGACTCACTACTTATGACTAGGACAATAGTACTTATCAGATACTATGAGTAGCAGTACTATGTTACACGGTGACGGTCACATCACTATCTCTTGTGTATATATACCCCCCCACCTAGATAGCAGCAATCCTTAGTGAGTTCTACTGCAGATCTCCTACGTAGCTAGTACTTAAGAGTCTATCACCACAGGTGAGCATAGCCATGATTGCTGCACAGTTCTACCTGCGCATCACAAGGATGGACCTCTCATTACTACTGCTTATAGAGGTATGACTTCCCTCAAGGGTACACTGGGTCTTTTCACAAAGACGAGACAGCATGCCATCGCTCTCACCCTGACAATTGTGCAACCACAAGGTCAGCACCGGCAGGGTGATGCACCCCGCGGCTCAAACACCTGCCCATGCCTTGCACCATGCCAAAGGCATCAGTGCAAGGCAAACGAACAGATGCGCTGATGGCATTACATCAGCTGCAGACTGTGCTGTTATTGCTTTATGCCTTCACAAAGGCTCCCAGACGAGGTTGGATCCATAAGGACCACTCATCACTACCGATGGACCTCTCATTACTACCACTTACAGTATAGAGGTATGGCATCCCTCAAGGGTACACTGGGTCTTTTTGCAAAAGGCATTAGCATGAAATTTGCAGTGTCGGCAGTCAATATCACTCTTGCCCTGACGCTTTCCCCTTGGCTCAAATCAGCAAAGGTTATGTAAAATGGTCATCGCCAACCAGAGGATTTCTGGGGAAGTTCTTAACCCTCAACAAGCGACATTCATGCTCTGCACTGTGAGGAATACACTTGGTTCTGGCCATAAGTGAAGAAAGCTACGGCCAACGATAGATGACGGCCGTTCTTCATGTGGGTTGCAGCTGAACATATGTTACCGATGTGGAGCATGACAGTGTTTGTCAAGTTTTTTTCACTCTCCGACTGCCGACATTCCTCATGTGACTCCCTACTCCCTTAGCTTACCTCTTAGCCCAACTGCCTCACTTTCACTCTCCTTCTTGTGGCTCAACCTCCTTCTTGTGTCTCATCTGCCCTCTCTGTTCTACAACTCAGGCAACTCAGCATCTCAGAGGTCTCAAGTGACAGTGTACCCCATGGTGTCTTGCATTCAGCTCTGCATCGACTCGTTTACCGTGGCGCAACCTCTGCCATTGCCCTTTGTAGGCACAGAAGTGCAGTGCGCTGGTGGTTCAATTCCACTGATGCATCTGTAGCCTGCACCAGAAGCTGTTGGGCATGGTGCAAAGCATAGCCAGTGCCCAAGCAGAGGGACACCCTGTTAGTGTTGACGTCCGGGTCGCACCGTTTTACCCCACGTGTCCAGTCTCGCCTGCCTCAGTCACTGGGTGGTGGCCAGGTGGTGATGCAGGGGGAAAGCGTCTGGGCAAGAGTGATTGACTGCCGACACTGCAAATTTCATGCTAATGCCTTTTGCAAAAAGACCCAGTGTACCCTTGAGGGATGCCATACCTCTATAAGCGGTAGTAATGAGAGGTCCATCGGTAGTGATGAGTGGTCCTTATGGATCCGACCTCGTCTGGGAGCCTTTGTGAAGGCATTGCATCAGGAAAAAAGGAAAAATACTTAAGCTGGCTTAACATGGCTTAACGTGGCTTAACGTCGTTTTTAAGCCAACGCTAAGCCAGATCTCACTAAGTACGACTGGGCTTGAATAAGCTAATCTCTTTCCTCAATAAGCCATATTTTGGCTTACTGGACTTATTTCTTGACTTGTCAGGCTTATTTTTTCACTTACCATTTCACTTACCGCACACCCACTCAGGCTTATGTAGCCTTTAAGTAATTCTCTAAGCAAAATAAGTGCACCAAGCCCAACAAGCATATCAAGTTTTACTGCATTCAAAATGTCCACAAAAAACTGTATTCTGCAGTCCAGGGAGCTGATCGAAGCATCACAATATAAAAGGAAACAAGTATAACATGGTCCAAAAGGTCAAGGCATAACAGAATAACAGTGGCATACTGCAACAGGCAAAGTGGGCGTTCCGAGTTGATCATCAGTTCCCGACGCACTTCTGGCATCACCAGCACCTGTGGCATGGTGGCATTTGAGTCGGTCATGTCAAGAACAATGGACCAGCTCCTAAATAATCATGTTAGTGAGGTCACAGAAAGGTAAAACAACTTACACTACGAGTCCGAGTCTGAGTCCTCAGAAACAAGGCATGTGTGTTCGTCATCGATCTCGATGACTTCAGTAGGCTTGGTCCTTGGTTTACATTACAAGCACGACTTTGCTTGACGCTGGCATACAGCTCAGCTTCTTTAACAATGGTGTTAAACTTTTTGTCCGAGAGATTGCCCGCAGACCTGGCAAATTCACAGGTGGCTTTGCCCCATGTGGAATCATTGAAAGCTGTTTTGGATTTCGACTCCTTACCAGTGTGGTGATTGAAATGAAAAGGTAGCGTTATTGACTTGCCTCGCTGAGCATTGGCGTGGACTACTTTGATTGTCAATGTCTCACTAGCAACTAATTTGAGAGCGCGCTCCACCTATAAGTAATCAGAAAAAACCCATGGCTGTGATATACAATAAAACTTGTACTGAAGCAGCAGCCAGGCCCAATGCACCAATTGCATTTGAGCGAGGTTGGTCATGAAGACCAGCCACCTGTTGACAGCCATCGCTAGCAGAGAGATGGGTAGCAAAGGTCTTGACAACTAAAGGGCCACCAAAGAGCCCCCTCTGAGAATCATTAGACTCATTAAGGGCAATCAGCGTCATGATGACAGACCAATTTGGGTCCATTGGTATTGCAGTACAAAAACCGATATTCCTCAATGTTAAAACCTAGCGGTGCCTCAGCTATGGGATAAAGAAGCTGATCATTAGATTATGTACCTAGCGGTGCTAGAGCACAGTTAGTAACGAGGCATGTCTAATACGTGACAGGCATGCTCACCCTCACCCTCAGCTATGGGATAAAGAAGCTGAGGGTCAACTAATCTATGTATATAGTCTTATATACGAACAATGGACGAATGCCAATCACCATCAGGTGACGTATGACGTTGGTAGTTCAACATTAGGGTCTGTTAATAAACATTCTTTGGTGACAGTACATACATTTAGGATAGTTTAAATACTTTTGTATCTACATCTGGGACATGCATGCATTTGCCCACTCCTACTGGCAATTTCCTTGTTTTTCCTTTGCGTGCACCCACATTTTTTCAACACTGATGCTGGTTACTGTTGGTCCGGTTAAGGACTGGTCCTGACTGGTCCATGGACCACGGTCCAGCCCACAGGGACCGGTCCTAGCGGTCCTGGTCCGGTCTTTTTCAATTCTGATGAGTATGTGGACCAGTCCTGGTCCTGGTCCATCCAAAAAAGGTCCAAAAGACCGGACCGGACCAGACCTCAAAGCCCTACTCTGCTGTGACTTAGAAGACAGATAGAGTAGTCTGGGTTCCCACTTGCGTGCTGCAACACTGTAGCCACCCCTTAGTGTAGGAAAAAGAATGAGAGTAAAGTCACTGTGATTGACAGGAGACTCAACTTGCCGGTACAAGGTAGCTATGAGTCCCTATTTATACTAAGGAGGGATCCTAGGATCCAGGGCTGTGTATAGTACTCTATATGGGCAAAACAATAAGCTGGAACTGGGGACAATGGGAAGCACAAGAAGAGAACAATGGCTACGTCTAAAAGGAGATTGACAATAGGACAATAAGTGTCCTAGGAGCATGTGATTCTTGAAGAACAATAAGAACCATATGTAGGAGTGTCACAAGGACAGGTGTAACCAAAGGGTATAGTACAGTGCCTCAGGCGCACGCGAGAACAAATGATACTACAGACACTGGGCCGGTTCCCCAACTTACATGAGTGCGAGCAGTTGAATGCTCACCCAAGGCCGGTAACACCACATATATAAACTATTGTGCATGCTAATCTAATGTCTATGACTATACCGCATGTCTGCTCCCATGGCCTTGGCCAACGTTGCATAGCGCAAGAAGAGGGGGGTTTTCATACATGGAGAATTGTCCATGCTAGGTGACGGATTGGGAGTGTAGGTGCACCGGGGACTGCCTGCCTGGGGAGTTGCGCTTTGAGTGCCCATTGCTTGTGGGCACAGCCAGGGCATACCAGAAGGTAGTGGCGCACCATTTCACTGTCTGTCCCACATGCTGGACACCTCGTGCTGTCCACTCTGTTGATTCTTTTGAGGGAGTTGCGTGATCAGACTAGTAGATCTGTGCAATAAGTCAGCCTTGCTTATCATGCGTAAATAGTTTACTGAAGGGGTGGTTTTGTCTATCGCTGCTATCTCCTTTCCTCTTTTCGAACTTCTCCATTTGCCTTGCCATTTCTTTTTGATTTCCTGATTGCGTTTCTGTTTGATTGCTGAGGGGTTCACTGTTAGTGTGTGTCTGAGCATATGTGGGAGGAGACTCTTGTAGCAAGGCTAGTTGCTGCGGCTGCGAGTGCAGTAGTTGCCTAATAATTATGTTGAGGGAAATATAGGGATGCCGCAGTCCAGTTCTGAACCAAAGTTTGAACCCAAACTTTCCCAAACTGGACCAAAGTTCGGTCCAAGGTTCAATGCTTGGGCTGAACTGGACCACAAGTCCGGTTCAGGGTTCGGGCAACACACAAAATCACAGAACCATATTGAACCTGGTTCGAACTGAACTTTTTTTGAAATCTGCCTGCAAGCAGTCAACAAGTTTGGAAGAAGGGCTGAAGTCTGAGGCCTCAGGATCTAGCTCGGATCACAGCGGATCAGCCACACCAGAGCGCTCGAAACCTCAATCAGATCGCATTGGATCAACCACCTACAGCCCAGCCAGGATGCAGCCACAAACTTACGCACACATGGAATGCGCCGGCCTGAAAATGTGCTGGCACACACTGCTATAGTTGGCTTAATTTTGCATCCCATCACGTGACAAACACGTGGTAAAATGAGCTCCGCATCCTGGTTGCAACCGAAGACCGAGTTCCCAGAACGCGGCTACATCACACGCTCAGAAGTAATACATGTTTTATGTAATAAAGTCTGACATTCAAATAATAATTATATAGTATTTTATCTTATGTACATTATCTAAGCTACTTGTATGGAGGAACAGTGTAAGTCGAAAATCCATAGTATGGAGCTCTAGGGGCTGGCTGTGACAATGAGAGATAGGGATACACAGGTGCATATGAGCGGGGCAGGGGAAGCAATGTGGGCGGGGGATGTGATGCAGGCGGGAGCAATGTGGGCAGGAGCGATGCGGACGGGAGCAATGTGGGCGGGAGCGATGCGGACAGGAGCGATGCGGACAGGAGCGATGCGGACAGGAGCGATGCGGACAGGAGCGATGCGGACAGGAGCGATGCGGACAGGAGCGATGCGGACAGGAGCGATGCGGATGGGGAATGTGATGCAGGTGGGAGTGATGCGGGCAGGAGCGATGCGGGTGGGGAATGCAGCGATGTGGGCGCCCGTTCTGCTGCCTGCATGTGTGCTCGAACATTGGCAGCAGCAGAGCGTGCATCGGGCTTTGCACGTTTGCTGGATTGCTCTCCAGCCCCATAAGGGTCGTCATCGGCGGCATGCTTACGGTTAGGCTCCCCGATGTGTTGCGCTGTGAGCACACTGTTGACTTTACCGCGCTTGTTAACACATCGCTTTACACCCATTCACGCAGCTGTCTCCATCCAAGTGCGCTGGTTCAGACCAATGAATTCTATTTCTGGGAGGGAGGATCCATTTCCAGCCGCTGTTGCCAAGGCTACAAGCTCCTGGAGCTGAGAGTGACATTTTTTGATCGATTTTGCGGTATCTTGATTGCTTGGGACTTTCGTAACCACCTCCAAAAGCCTTTGACATAAAGTAATCATGTCATTGGCCACTGAAACAGCGGATGCTGCGGCACTGTTATCCATGCTACCATCCTTCTGGACCAGTAAATCTGGTGTTGCCGGTGTTGTGCAGATGCTCACATTGCCAGGTGATTGGGGTCCAAGATCTCCCCCAAAAAAGTGCTTGATGGCCACCACATGCTTGCAGAGGCAGATACAGGGGAAGTCGCTACAACTGCAAGTTGTAGTGGCCAAATTAATTTGATAATATTTATTTAAATTTGATGATTGCACTTCAAAGTGCAAATCGTCGATCTTTCGAATATTAGTGATAGGTGTGTCGGGGGCCTGTGCCAGAAGTTGTTGCCAGCGCTTCTCTGATAAGTCCATGCCTTCCATCCCCAAAGCTTGCCGCTTATGGCGGATCTCAATATGTGGGAGGAATTCCATTATCAGCGTGTTGATCAGATGATCCACACGCCAATTTCGTTTCCCTTCTAGCCATATGCTTTTCAGCACATGGTGATATCTTTTTTAATAGAGTATTAATAAAATAAATGTTTTTAAATAAGTGATAACATACGATTCCAGCAGCATGTTGGTATCGCCCTCCTCAAATATAGTGCGATTTTGGCGTGATGTTGCGGACCACATTTCCTTATGGGGAAGCCATTCCCGGGCAATATATTCGGCAACACTCCTGGGAACATCTGTATCCTCCCAGATCTGGGTCCAACAAGTGTTGAATTCATTTTGATCGGTCATGCGGACCCACTTTTGGATAAGTTCCCATAGCACCGGAAATTCCTTGGTATTGAAATGTGTCCGGATTGCCCAGAGCACATGCCACCAGCAATAGAACACACGCCGGCACTCTGGGAATGTTGCCCAAATTGCATTAACTTGTGCATGATCGCAATCCGTCATAAAAATAGAGGGTGCGATGTTAGGATTCTGTGTCTTGATAAGATTAAAGAAATATTTTATTGTCGCTTGCGTGCCATTGGATGACAGCATCCACGCAACCGGTACACCTTTACAGATTATTTTTTTTAATTATAAGAATTTATTATAGTATTTGCACACCATGACCCCAATTATCCCGCGCCATTAAAGTAAAGAGCAAAATTCCCTTATATTGTGTGACGTTATGGGTTGCATCAATTCCAAGAAATCCATTGCCGAGGCGCTCGTACGCGTCCTTTTGAAATTGGGTTTAAATACATAGCACGAATAAATCACTTGCTAGATCTGATCCCTCGGGGGGAAGATCTTGCTTGTCCTTGTAATAGATAAAGTCTCCTTGCGATCGGAGCCTGTTGACCCAGATCCGAGTTGATTGTGAGTCATTGGCATCTAGCCAGATATCTGCCCTCAGAATCTCCTTCCTGATCCGGCAGATCTTGTTCACTGTAATGTAATGGTTGCGCTCATGTTCACTGAACCATCTATGTATTTTGTTTTTCTAAATATTATCAGTTAGATCAGTCTAGATCAAAGAGGGGATCACTCACAATCTCCTTATCAGTTACCCCATAGTGCACCCAGTCCTCTATCAGCTCCCGCATGGAAGCCTGGATCCGGATGTATTTCAGATTATCCTTCCTGGTGGGGTGGGAATGCTCGGGGCTGTATTTACCCAATACAGTATTGGTATGGGGATATGTCTTGATTTGGACAAGACAAGGGCACCCGCCCTCGATCTGCTTGCTATCAATCTTCCTTTCATGCATTGTCCTTTTCTGGTAAGCACTTTTCCCACCAGTTCCGTTACGGGCACAGCGGAACGTCTTGCGCCTTGAATAGAGTCGCGTAGATCTCTGTAATTTAGCTAGGCGGATTTCAATTCCAATCGCGGCTTGCTCATGTGTAAGCCATTTATAGAAATCGGCCCTGGACTCCCATTCTATGTCATAGCCATTACTTCGATTGTACATGATGCTTCCGATTCTGGAGGAGGTGGCAGGATCAATGCAATCGGGGCCGGCATCATCCGGCGCAGCGGGAATGTCACGCTAGACTGGGCGTGGCGGGTCTGTCTTCTGATAATCTGAGCGCGTCGCTCTCTAAGGT
>QLOT01008490.1:0-10837 GCA_003313875.1 Russula aff. compacta | reverse complement strand
AGAGCGTGGCTGAATATATTGCCCGGGAATGGCTGCCTCATAAGGATATGTGGTCCGCGTTGTCACACCAAAATCGCACAATATTCGAGGAGGGTGATACTAACATGCTATTGGAATTGTATGTTGTCACTCAAATTATTATTATTATTCTAATATTCTATTCAAGGTATCACCATGTGCTAAAAAGCATATGGCTTGAGGGGAAAAGAAATCGCCGGGTGGATCACCTGATCCACACACTAGTAACGGACTATCTCCCCTACATTGAGACCCGCCATAAACGGCAAACATTGGGGATGGAGGGCCCGGACTTGGCCGAGAAGCGCCGTCGACAAGTTCTGGTGTGCGCCCCCGAGACACCTCTTGCCAATATCCGAAAAATCGACAATTTGCACTTTGAAGTGCGATCATTAAGTTCCAATAAGACTTACCAAATTAATTTAGTCACTACAACTTGCAGTTGTAGTGATTTCCCTCGAATAGTATTGTGCAAACACATCATGGCCGTCATTCACTTCTTTGGGACTAATCTCGGACCCCAACCACCCGACAATGTGGGCGTGGGTGCAACCGTTGTGCCTGATTCACCGTCCCAGCAGAACGGTAGCGGCGGTGATACAGCTGGCAGCGCCGCAACATCCATTATTTCGGAATATAATTTTAGCGAGATATTCAGCCTATCCCGGAGGCTTGTGGAGCTAGACACCAAAGCACCAATCAATCCCGAAATTACCAAATCAATTAAATTATTATATTCTCAACTCCAAGATCTGGAGTACTCGGCGACAGCTGGCAACGGTTCCCGCTTCCCAGAAAAGGAATCCTTCAACCAAAATCAACATACTTGGCCGGAGACAGCCGCGCGAATGGGTGTAAAGCGCGGTAACAGGCGCCGCGTCGGTAAAGTCAACAGTGCGCTTACGGCCCAGCACATCGGGGAGCCTAACCATAAGCGCGTCGCCAATGACGACCCCTATGGGGCCGGGGAGCAATCCGGCAAACGCGCAAAGCCTGATGTGCACTCTGCTGCCGCCAATGTTCAAGCGTGCGCGCATGCAGAACAGGCACCCACGTCGCATCCCCCGCCCGCATCGCTCCTGCCCGCATCGCTCCCGTCCGCATCGCCCCCGCCGGCTTCACATCCCCCGCCCGCATCGCTTCCCCTGCCCCGCTCATATGCACCCGTGTATCCCTATCTCTCATTGTCCCAGCCAGCCCCTACAGCTCCATACTCTGGATTTTCGACTTACTCGTTTCGTCCATACATGTAGCTTAGATAATGTACATAAGATAAAATACTATATAACTATTATTTGAATGTCAGACTTTATTACATAAAACATTATTACTTCTGAGCGCGTGATGTATCCGAGTTCTGGGAACATGGTCATCGGTTGCAATCAGGGTGCGGAGCTCAATTGACCACGTGTTTGTCACGTGGGTGGATGCGAAATTATGCCAACTTACAGTGCCTCAGGCGCACACAAGAACACATAACATAGTAGACTCTGGGCCGGTTCCCAACTTACATGAGCGCAAGCAGTTGAATGCTCACCCATGGCCAGTTACATCACCTCTCCGCTAGAAAGGACGTCCTCGTCTGTTCTTCAAGGCAGATCGTCGCCCCAGTTGGGGTTTGAACTCGTCCACCCCGATGTGCTTGACCTTGTCCGCGACTCGCGTGGCAATGAGACGCTCCTCGGAGGCGTTCTTGGCCTGAATAACGGCCCTGTGATTCGCCTCCAGCCACTTGATCTCCCAGCTGATCCTATCCCCCTCCTGGTCGTATCGACGGTAGCGGAGGACCTCCACATGGATGCTCCAGTCGTCAAGCTCGACGAGAGCCTCCTCGAGGGCCCAGTAGTCGACCTGGTCCCCCCAGAGCCTGGCCCGGAACCAGTGGGGGATCGGCTCGAGGGGGTAGTCGTGGGAGTCCTGTTGCACATAGAGCTCCACGATGCGTGCATCAGCTGTACTTGTGGCTCCTGCTGGGAGCCCCACCACTTGTCCATCATCCAACTGCTTGATGAAATGGGTGAATTGCTCGCCCTGCTCTGTGGGGATGGTAAGATCCGGGAGACGTCCGTCATTCTCCACGTAGCCATTGGGGCACTCCATGGGCTCCTCGAGGACCTTGACACGCTCCTTGAGGAGGAGCCGCTCTCGGTTGGTGTCATTGAGCTCTCATCTGAGAGCGCTAAGCTGGAGGTGGGCGTCATGCGTCCGCTGCTGGATGGTGGCGGCGAGGCCCTTGGCGAGCTGTTGTAGTTGGGGGGCGGTGAGATGCGCGTGGCCGTCGATGATGGCCAATACAGTGGCGGGGAAGAGGGGTCCCTCCCAGTGGTTATTAGTCTCCAGGTCACGGAATGGGCCTGGAATGGGGATATGGCTGGGGCCGATGGTAAAGGCGGGGATGGGGAGAGGCTCCGGGGCAGCCCCAGGGGCCTCTGATACAGGAGTCTCCTCTCCTGGATGTTCGAGTTCCATCGGCTCAAGGCCTCTGGGGACACAGGGTGCTGGGACTGGGAGTGGAGAGGATGTGGTGGATGGGCTAGACATGCTAGTTCTTCTTTGGTGAAAGCTATGATGGAGGGGAGGTGCGGGGTAGAAGCTGTAGTAGCTGCTGCTTTTGCCAGGGGTTTCTGCTTCCCTTTTATGTTGTTCAAGGGCCGGCGCTTGTGATATTCTCAGAGGAGATCCGGGGCGAACACTTGGTCATCTGGTTCCCAAGTGTTGTCACTTTCTGGATAGCCCCGCCACTTTATTAGGTACTGCAGCGCTTGCTTCCTTCCATGGAAGCGGTGATTCCTGATCTGTTCCACCTCGTATTGTTCTTCTCCTCCCACGAGGTCGGGTGCTGGTCTAGAGTAATTTGGTCCATGTTCTTTTGTCTCTCTATAAGGGGTAAGGAGGCCAGCATGGAACACATTGTGGATCTGCCATGAGGCCGGAATATCCACGAGGTATGCAACCGGGGATACCTCTTTTAGTATCCTGAAAGGACCGTATCGTTTGGGGTTCAATTTAGACCCTTGATGTGGGAGCTTGAGATGGGTCGCTTCTAGCCACACCTGTTCTCCGGGTTTGAACTGGGCCAGTGGAACATTCCTGGCCTTCTGATTGATGGCTTTGATGGCCCTGTCTCACGCTTCTTCCATCATTTGTACCCTTGTTTCAGCCATTTCGTTATTTGAAGGGGCGCTATCGGCCAGATGGAGTGGTGGTTCATATCCCCAAAGGATTTGATTGGGCGATAGCCCAGTGGTGCTGTTCCTTGGGTTGTTATGCACTGCTGTTGCGACTGGGAGCCACTCCGTCCAGTCTTTGGGTTGTCCGGCCGTCACCAGCCTCAGATACTGCTCTACCCATTGATTCTTTCGTTTGGATAATCCATCCGTTTGAGGGTGGAATGCTGTGGAGAGGTTTTGTTGGATGCCCAACCGTCTGGTCAGTGCTTTTCCAAAGTGTGATGTGAATCGCGGGTCTCTGTCACTGATTATCTTTCTTGGGAGTCCAAACCATGGATATACATGTTTGAGGTATAGCCAAGCAATTCCTGGGCCGGTTATCGTCATGTTGCAAGGGAGGAATATGGCCGCATGGGAACATCCTTGGTCTACTATGGTCAAGATCGCATCCAGCCTGTTGTGCAGGGGCAGGCCTGTGATGAGGTCCATTGCAACACTTTGGAAAGGCGTTGTCCCTTTAGGTGTGGGGATGTGGAACAGCGGGACCTTTTTCTTGTGAGTCAAGATTTTGGCTTGTTGACATGTCGCGCATCCCTTGATGTACTCCGCTATCCACGTCTTCATCCCTGGCCACCAGTGTGTTGACTGCACTTTCCTCAGGGTTTCGTCTCTGCCAGGGTGTCCCGCCGTGGGCTGATCATGGGCATGAGACACGATGGCCCTCTTCAGTTCTTTTACGTTGGGGACTATGGTTTGTCCCTGCTTGGTCATGTGAGTTAGTCCAGCCGCGTTAATCCGTTCTGGAGGGAAGATGGTGATTGCTTTGTTATCTTCCTCTCCAAGATCTGCTCCTGGTGGTCTGGAGAGTGCATCTGCTGCCGTGTTTGTTTTCCCGGGGATGTATTCCAAGGTAAAGTCATATTCTTGCAAGTCTGCTTGCCAACGTGCTGTTCTCCTGTTCAGGTTTTTTGGAGACTTCCAATATTGGAGGTTGGCGTGATCTGTGCGAATGATGAATGGCATTTTGGTCCACCCTAGGTATTGTCTCCAATGTGCTAGTGACTTCATGATGGCCAGCAGTTCTCTTTCATAGATGTCGTAGTTTCATTCGGTAGGTGTGAAGGTTGCTGAGTAGTAGGCGATAGGGTGGAGGATGGGCTTGTGTCGTCTGGCTAGCATAGGTGTGAGGTTTTCTCCCTCCTGCGAGAGTATGGCCCCCAGGCCGTATGCTGAAGCGTCCACCTGGAGTACAAATTGCTTATCAAAGTCCGGTTGTTTGAGTACTGGACTCCTGCACATGAGGGTTTTCAGGGTTTCGAACACCTTGTATTGCGCTTCCCCCCAGTGCCAGGGTGTAGTTTTCTTTGTGAGATCAAGGAGTGGTCAGGCAATCTTTGAATAATGAGGTATGAAGTACTGGTAGTATCCTGTGAATCCCAAGAAGCTTCATACATTTTTGGTTTTCTTAGGTTGTGGCCAGTCAGCGACTCCTTGTAGTTTTTGCGCATTCATTTGTAGTCTGCCCTTTCCTACGTTGACTCCTAAGTATTCAATTTCATCCTTTTCGAACTTGCATTTCTCTGGTTTCAGGTAGAGGTCATGTGCTTTTAACTTGTCCAAGATCCTATGGACATATCGCCTGTGCCTTTGTTTGTGCTGTTCTTCTGTTTTGTGTGGGAGTTTTGCCGTGTGGATTGCCAGATCATCCATATATACTGAGAGCCATCCTTCTCCGACCTCTGGTCTGAAGATCGTGTTCATCATCATTTGGAATGTCGTGGGTGAGTTGGTCAACCCAAAGAACATGACTGTTGGTTCAAAAAGGCCTTCTGGGGTAAGGAATGCTGCTTTCCATTCATCCCCCTCTTTGATCCAGATGTTGTTGTATCCCCATCGTACATCGAACTTCGTAAAGAGGGTACACCCACTGAGTCGGTCTATTACTTGGGGAATCAAGGGCGAGACGTTCCGGTTTCTCTTTGTCCATTTGTTGAGGGGTCTATAGTCTTGGACCGGCCTCAGTTTCCTGTCTTTTTTCTTCACAAAGAAGAAGTTGGCTGTGTAAGGGGATTTGGAGACGCGGATCGTCCCCCTTTCGAGGTGATCTTTTACAAATTTGTGGACTTCTTCCTTTTCTAATTGCATGAGAGGCAGTAGTCATCCTGGCAGTGATGCTGGTGCTCCTGGTAGCAGCTCAATAGCGTGGTCCCAGACTGTGTATTGAGGGAGTCTCTGGGATTCTTCTTCGCTAAACACTTTCGAGTGTCTCTGATACTCTTCTGGCACCTTGGCTTCTTTTGTCTCATCCGTGACCCCGATGGTGATCCTCCCTAAGAAGTATAGTGGCTGGCGTCTGATGATGGGTTGTGGCACGTTCTTGGTTCTTGGGACATATTGTGCTTTTGCTGCGTTCAGAGCTGAGAGGACGATGGGGAGATGGCTCATGTCGATCCATCCCCTTTTCCAGTCGATCTTAGGCTGTGTAGCTGCAAACCAGGGGTATCCCAGGATGGCCTTATGTTCTCCTAAATCTGACAGGAAGAACCTGTGGTTCATTCTTTGTCCGCCTGTTTGCAGTTGGAGGTCAGTGTAATATTTGAGTGACCCGCTCTTGTTCTGGGTGCCATCTACATTGTACAGAGGCCTTGGCTTGGCCAGTTGTTTGATGGGTAGTTTGAGCCATCGTGCATAGGATAGGTTAATGAAATTTTCTGTGGCTCCTGAGTCCACTAGTGCTATTGCTTTGGCTCTTTTCGCGATCGATCGTGTGTAGAAGCGGACTGTCATTGATTTTCTATTTGACATATACATGTCGTTGCTATTGATCCGCCTGAGTAGTGCCAATCTAATCAGGCAGCGGGAAAATCCTCTGAAGCTCCCATCTCTTTTGCCAGGCGCTGCTGGTCTTCGACTGTCATTCTTTGGAGGTGGGCCCATATGGTTGCCACAGAATCTTCTTCGATGTCCCCCATCTCCTGATCTTCATCAAAGTCGATGAGGTTAGCTTGGTTGGCTGGGTTCTTTCCATTCCATCTCGCATTGTTGAAGGCCTGTTTGGGCCTACTGGGACAGTTTCTGGCGAAGTGGCCCACTATCCCACAATTGAAACATGTGTTGGCGTCCCCGAAGCCAGTCACATTTCCTTGGCTGCCCTGGCCTTGACGCCAGTTTCCTCCTCTACTTCATCCTCTCCAGTTGTTGGGAGCACGTCCCCTGCTGAGGTCCATGGGGACTGGGACATTATTCATAGTTCTGGGGGCGCTGGAGGAGTTAAATGGTGGACGCGGCATGGGCCTCCACTGGTTGTTCTGTCCTCCTCCTTGGTTAGAGAAGAAGGGGCGTCTGAATTGGGGGTTGAGGGCTCGATACGCGTTTCCTGTGCTGAGGGATTTTACAATGCCTTCAATGGTGGTTCTGGCTTGGGTGAGGAGCTTGACCCGTTCCTTTAACTCCATGTAGTTTGTAGGGTATGGTGGGGCCAATGCCTTTTCAAGCATGTCTCGCGGTATCCCTTGTAAGAACATGTTGTAGGTTTCTTCATTTCCTACGGTGTAGTTGGCCTTTCTGCCCTGCATTTTTAGGTCTCGCAACTGGGTTCTGGCCTTCTGCGCGCTTTGGGTGTCTTGGAACTGGTCCACGAATTCCGTAAGGAATGGTCCCAAAGAGCTGGGATATTGTCCGCTGGGAGTGCGAGGCCATCTAGCCAGTTTCCCATGTCTCTGACCCATTGTGCTGGGTCTTCTCCTTTGATTAGTGTAAGGGTGAATGCCACCTTCTTATACGGGGAGTCGTAGCCTGCCACCCCATGATTAACTCGAAAGTATGCTTTAACTTCCTCGATGAAATCATCTGCTTTGGATCTGTCTCCTGTGAAGACTTGGGGAAGTTGTCCCATGGCTTTGACATCGGCCGGAACTTGTTTGGGAACTTGTGCAGCTGCTGGTTGTCCTGGGCCTCCTGGGCCTCCTGGCCCTCCTGGCCCTCCTCCTGAGGGGCCCTTCCTTAGAGCTTGTCGCATGCCCTGCTGTAGCCTTTCTGCTACCGTGAGATTCACTTGTGCTGGTTGTGTGGCGGCTGCCGTGGCCGCATGAGTCGCTGTTTGTGTGACGGACATGGTTTGGGTAATGCTAGGGATTGGGTTGCCTTCTGGTAAGGGTCCTAAGGGGATTTCCGGAGCTGGATGAAAGGTGCGGATTGGTGTGTATGCGTGTACTGGTGTATTGTGCTCTGACGTCGTAGGGCTGCTCTTTAGTTCTCCTTGGATCGGTGCAAGCCTGATTTGCTTGTCTAGTTCCTTGCTTTCCTCCTCTTCTGATGAGGGTTCTTCGTCTGATGGGTCTTCAATATCGTAGTTACTGAGCTTCTTGAGCTGCTTCCCTAATTCGTACCGATCTTGTTCGTCGTTCCAATAAACTTGGTACCACCTTTCCTTATAGTGGCACACCTGTGGGGAGTTCTCTTGAACCTTTAGGTCTTGGTCTACAGTTCCGGAAGCTGTTTTCCAGCAACCCGGGGACCCCAAAATAAATAATGTAACTCCCCATCAAGGATTCCACTTATGGGAGTTTAGAATACGGGAAACACAGTCTATTAGCATGTAGAATATTGTATGCAGAATGAAAAGTTCTAATTCTCAGTAATTAAGAAAAGGGACCGCCGAAATATTGGCAGTGGGCGCCTAATTTCCAAAAACCGCTGAAAGTCTCTGTTTTAAGCATTTACGATGGCATGAGAGCCTTAATGTCAGCGGGGAGCTCAATTTTTTGTACTTTTTGACCACATATGCAGTCTGCTGCGGATTGAGACCTTTCCTGGAATTCCAGTCCACAAACGATTAAGTACACACATCTGAGAACAGAAACCAACTTACAAATATGCATCCATATAGCGCCACATTTTTCGGAAGAAGCATCGAATTGTTGTGGTGTCACACATATTGAGGCACTCTGGAACAAGGCACTTTGCTGTCATGAATCTGCCATCCGATGCAATACGATAACCTATAGATATTAATGTTTGATTATGATAAAGGCATACAGATAAAATAATAGATATACGTACGATATTTCATAAAGCCCCAAAGCATTTCGATCGGGTTGAGTTCATAGTGGTACTTTGGCAAAAACATACATATATGTCCCCTACCTTCAATATAGTGCTGAAGCTTTGGTTTTTCATTCACAAAGTCCGTTTGAAGTGAAAGAACGCGATACATGTAGCACCAATCGCTCACACATTTGTCCAAGTCCAGTCCGGTTATCGTTATCTGTACCTGTGATCGTGCGACATCATCTTCAGCCACTGTATCCTCGTGGCCCATCGCCTCTGCTTCTGCTACCCTTCTCTCTGCATCCTTTTTTACTTGCGATTTTGTGCAGTCCTTGCATTTCCCGACTGGTGCCTTTCCTTTGCAACTATCCACTAGCTTGTCCCACACTGATTCTCGTTCTTGCAGCACCACCCTCATCCCTTTCAGCACTCCACACAGTTTCTCATCTGGATGATCAAGTGGATACACCATCTTCTGGATTTGACCTCGGGTAGCAGGGTGGCCAGGCTTTGGAGGAGGATTATTGAGTGGGATGGTTGTGTCTTGAAGGTGCGTTTGTTTTCCACCTGGATTGACTCGCATATTGTTAACATTCAAAGCATCCTCAGCAAGGCCTTCGTGGGCTGATGAATGGTCAAAGAGCCATACCCCAACCTTATCCGGGTGCAGGTACTCAAAGATGTCAATCGCATGCTGCATTTGATCCATCAGCTGCGATAGATCCCACCATGCATCGTGACCTTTGCCTGGGTAAGTAATCTTCATTGAGTCCGTAACTTTCAGGCGTTGATCTTCCGGGAGAGCCTCTTGGGCTCGCACTTGCTCTTCTGAAAGCTTCAGGTGGCCAGTTGTCTCACAGATCCAACTGCAAATGTGGACCAATCAGCCATTCCCTTTTCTCTTTAATGGTTGCTGATCCCCTTTTAGCCACACTCAACGGGATGAATCATTGGTGTGCACAATGCACTCATCTTGTGCGACAAGTACAAGCTCCTTCTCGCTGGCGGCCAGGGTTGGTGGGATCAGCTCAAGCGTCTTGTCATCGTATTTGGCCATAAATCTGGCTTGCGGCATTAATATTGTACTCCATGATAGGTAAGAACTTTGTTCACCTTTCGTACTGACTCATTTGTTCCAGGAACTGTTTTCGAGTGTCCACAACATCTGGGCGTTCATGCCCATCATGGTACACGCCCTTTCGGGCATCTTTACAGGTATATCCCAACTTCCTTAGCCAGTTAGTGGCAGTGCGCTCACTGATGCGTGTCTTTCCAGTGAGGCCAAAGGCTGGAAGAATAACCTCATTGATGTGGCGACTGAGGAGGAGGGGGGTGATGGTGCCAAGTTGCTGCGCCGCAAGGTAATTGCGTACACCGTGGACAACACTCTCATTGTCAAGTAGTGTATACTGACCATGTTTCAGGTTTGCCTTCGATGGCGTCAATCGCTGGTGCTGAAGAAGATAGGCCTCATTCTGGTGGATTTGGCGGGCAAAGTAGGGTCCCTTGCCCATCTGGCAGGCGATTGCAAGGCTCACCTTTTGACAAGGCATCTTGGTCCTGCCATGGGCTCGATAGCGATCTCAAAGCTTCACATATTCGGATACCGCAGTCAACTGCGTCATCAACTTCACCATGCGTCTACACTTCAGCTTCTTCGCGTCAATCAGACACCCTCTAATGATTGTGAATATGTCTGCAGGTTCTGGTGTGTCTTCATCGTCGATCTCAAGCCATTCACGAGCCGCATTAACTGCAGCTGGCACTTCCGGAGTCGTCTCAGGATCTGAATGATTGGTTGTCAACTCCGTCCCTATGTGATTCGCACCGCTTTCGGCAGTCTGATCATTGGTAAGTTTATTTTTCGCAATTATATTTATAATATCCTCACTCACTTCAAATTCGTTCTCATCGGTCTCCGAGTCCATATCTGACGCTGTTATTACACAGTCGTCCTCCAATTGATCAATACAAAAGTCCAGAACGTCCAGACCAAGCTCGGCCACCATATCCTCAACTGGATCAGATTGCAGTGAAATATTATTTATA
Organism: Russula aff. compacta; assembly: GCA_003313875.1. Taxonomy (NCBI): domain Eukaryota; kingdom Fungi; phylum Basidiomycota; class Agaricomycetes; order Russulales; family Russulaceae; genus Russula; species Russula aff. compacta. The sequence continues at coordinate 551 of QLOT01008490.1, read as the reverse complement.
TTTACATGGATATCCGACTTTGGCATTAGCTGGGACGATTTTGGTGTAAAGAATGTTTCGATTTTGACACAGCCTTGTGAGGCCTCCCTCCAATATTTTTGGCAGCGGTAATGGGTCCTTTCTGAGTCCTTTGTGTAGACGACAGGTCGTTTGCGCTTGCCCGCAACCTATTCACAGCAGTCAGGTAAGTAAATCTGATAATCAATTTAAATGACATACTGATTGAGATTGCAGATGGCTCGGAAGCGTCTTTGAAAATAGCCTCTTGGTTGCATTTATGGATGTGTCCGATGAGCTGCTGTCGGAGGCAGATGAACTGTAAGCAGAATCACTCTCAATATGCTTGGGTATGGAGATAAATCTTGTCCCAGATGCAGTCTGTTGTTGCTTGGCTTGAGTGGCCTTTTTACTCAAGCGAGGCGTGTCGAGGTAGGGCAAAAAATTGGTTTTTTTCCGCCAAAAATTGGCAGTCTGTGTCACGCTAGACTGGGCGTGGCGGGTCTGTCTTCTGATGATCTGAGCGCGTCGCTCTCTGAGGTGAGGTTCTAGAT
>QLOT01008480.1:0-12710 GCA_003313875.1 Russula aff. compacta | reverse complement strand
ATTATGAGTCACGTGCTCTATTGTGCGCCTAGATTAGGGCGCTACAGTGCCTCTACTTCGACACTCAGCTGTCAACAGCGGTTCTCTCCCATCTTCGGGGCCGCCCTGTGACAGTCCATCCCATAGTTCTACAACTTGTGTAGGCAAATGGCCTCATAGGTATCATAACTAATTCCACTTGGCCTGCGCGAACACACCCAGCACCTGATTAGAAAGTACTGGACTGTAGAGATGTATGTCTTCGCTCTTGTACTCCCTCGTCGTCTGCAGTTTGTTCAACGACTTCACCACATCGTCCCTAATAAAGTAGATAAAAACCAGGTCGATCATTGTGTCGTCACTGCCCGTCGGTTCCGCGGTGCTAACAAAATTCGGCGGCTTGAAGAATGGCATGGCCGTGTGTCTGGTGTCGTCGCCTTTACCCGGGCATTTCTATACGCAGGCAGAAGACCATGTAAGCGGGGCCAAGCAAAACTGGGAAGGAAGAGATTGATCATCATCAGCAACGCACATCATGGGTCACGAGTCCAGGCGTGAGATCCTCCACCATATCCTCCAGCCCCATATATGTTTGCATCTCCACGAGCCAGCGCCTATATGGTATCTCGATATCTCCACTTGCATAGAGCCTTGCCTCATGGGCTTCCTGCTCGAATGACCCATGCTTGTTCAATCCCTCACGGTTCAAAATGGGCAAAACTTTCTTCGCGGTGCCAAGTGGGACTCCGGCAATATATTCGAACTTGTTAGGGAACGGCGATGACATCAGTTGATCGTTCTTCGTGAACGACCCCGAGAGGATGTCAAACCGGAATGACCCAGAGTTAAGAAGGATGATGTTCGGGATGTCCACACGCAGATTGTTTATGGCCAGCGCTGTCGGGAGCACCTGATCGACGGCCAGGCTCAGTATCGACCCGTTAGACGGATATGGATTGCGCGTCTGGGTATAGTCTTGTGGTGCCGTGCCAAACTTGAAGCCAAGATCAAATCATCGTGCCAGCTCATTCAGACCTTTTGTGATTTCTACGCCCTTATAGGTATCGAAATTTGAGTCATTGCGCTTGGTGTGGAACTAACGAGGACTTCAGTAACTCACTTCTGCACAAGGAGGGCGCGACAGACCTCGTAGGTGACACGGTTTGGATCGAGGTAACGACGGTTGACAGTCAGGTCCTTAGTACTGCCCCACTCGTCGAGGTCCACACCTAGAAGAATATAAGCATCTCGTCCAAAGCCAAAGTGATCTCAAACCACACACTCAGGAAACCTGTAGGGTGTTAAGTGAGATAACCATATCTACCTTACTTAAATTATCACTAACCGAGGGTTTCCATGTACCGACCACTCTGGAGAGAAATTGAGCGGCCATCAAGTTGCACTAGTATTACAGTAAGAGGCAGACAAGACAAAAGAAGCACGAGGGGACGCTTACTACAATCTCGCTTGTGAGTGTGCCCATCAAAGATCAAAATTGGTGTCGTCGGATGTACCGCTCGAATGGCATTAAAGACAATAGGCCCTGGGCACATGTCAATGGACTGCGAGTCTCTGGAGTGTTGCAAACCTCACAATTGTCGCGTGATACGGGCATATGGCTGCAAATCCAGCAAATATCAGTCAGGCCCCAGATATCCGAGCAGAAGACGTACCCAACAAGTAGGAAGAAGTCAGGTTCTTCCTTAATAGCTTCTGCGAACTAACAACACAGGCGTGAACCCCCTAGATCAGAAACAATAAAACCTTGTATCCTACCCAAGCTTCTTTGACCATCTCCCCCACCAGTTGAACGTGGGTATCGTGAGCACTCTTCTCAAAATTAAAGAGAACACCAAGGGATGTGACCTTACGACCCCTACAGAAAAAGTAAGCATTCTCTTCATCATATGTGGCAGGCGAAGCTCAGGCTAGCAAAGACCCACTTGCGTGTCTTGAACTTGGCATAGCGACCTGCGAATTGTGCATACGGTTAGGAACCAGTCAAATAGAGGTTGACCTTGGTGCTAACTTCCAACCGGTACCCTGGCTTTCGTGCCATTGTGTGTAATAGTGATATCGGCATTTGATGTAAGGTAATGGCCAGGGAACTTTTTAATAAAGTTGGAGTGCATATCATAGGTGTTGTCATATTTATACAACTCGTGGCTGTACTCCGTCAACTAGATATTAGCGCTACTCAATGGCCAAACTTGGGCAAGAGGACGCACTTTCCGATAGCCATTACATCATAAGGTAACTGTCTCAAGAATTTGTTGGACTACATTGTGGTGAGTCTTTCGAATTCAACATATAAGGGAGGACGCATACATCCTGTGCGTTGATGCCACCGGGGGGGAATCCATCTGTGAGACCAGTACCTTTTGCATAGTTGGCTCTGGAGTCGCAAAAGGATGAGGTTGCATCACTCACCATCATGAAGGTCACCCGAGTCAACCAACAATAAGTCAACATCCTTCTCCTAAGTCGGGTAACAAACGCGTTAGCAGCAGATTCCCCAGCTTGATAAATGGCTGGTAACCTCTGCAATTTCTTTCATATGCGCCACGAAGGATGCAAAGTCGCCAAAATCTCCACTAATTGAGAACGCGTTTGTGGTCATTCATACACGTCCCAAAAGTGGGCAAGACACCCACCTATAATATGGCTCTGGAAAAGACGACTTTTGATGTCTGAGCAGCCAGCCATGGGTATCTGTAGTATGGAGGATATTGATATCTCCCCAAACGAGCTCACGCGAAGGTGGGGTAAGGAGTACCGAGGGTTTAGCGCATTGCGTGTGTCCCCCATCTGTACAAGCTCCGACGCGTCCCGTTGAGAGGGCGAGTGCCCCTCCAAGCAACGTAAAAGAAATGGAACGCATCATCGCAAAGATGGATTGTCCGAGTTCAAGAAGTACAGCCTTTTAAAGCAGAAGTTTAAGACGGAAGTGTTGATCAACGTGTGAAAGGCACGCGTGGTGGTGTCCGCTGTTTCTCCGCACAGATTCCGCGCAGGTCCATTTTCCATTCATTTCATGTGTTTGATGATCGTTTGATGCCGAAGCGCTGTAATGGGCCCAGGAGGCCTGAGACATGGCCGTGTTCTACATTAAAAAGACGATTTAGATAATTGTAAATCCCCATGGGTAGTCACTAAATGGATGAACAGCGATGGCGGTAGAAGTACTGTAGCACTGTACAGCATGTACAGTACCATAGGTCAGAACCGAAGTACAAGGTAGAAAGTGCCCAAATGAGGTCCGAATCACTTCCGAGTCCTGCCAAAATTTTAAATTGAGTCTGACAAACCTGACTGAGATTGAAAAACTTGGCAGGTGACGGACCCGCTGTCAATGTTGGCAAGCCCACTGGAAGACGCTGAACCAGACTGCCTTTGTTTTGGAAAGCATTTTATTGAAGCATGTTATAAGATCTAACTAGTGAGTGAAGTGATATCAGCCCTAGTTGCAACGCTATAGCCGGGCCAGGCAGGGCCTGGCCAGTGAGGGTACGTCCGTTTATGCACACCCCACTGTAGTGGGTGTTGTGGGACTCAGGTTGGAGCTCGGTGACGTCAGCAATCCCCTCGCTACCACTGTACCGCTAAAATCCCGGTTAGTCGGGTGAACTCCTGGTGTGGAATTCAGGCCCAGATTAGGCGGCGTACTTCCGATACTGTATCAGAAACTGGAGTCTCGTTTGTCCTCGTCCTCGTGTCTTCAGTGGGTCGATCTCTGCTTGTGTCTGGCTGGGGGCTATGCCTCTTGTTGGCAAATTAATGCTTCCCACTCTGAGGATCATGCATATGGATACGTTTGGCTGTGAGGCCATATCCCTCATTTTCTTTCATGTGAGTCTTGTTGCGATGGATTGCGGTGGGTGGATTGCAGCGGGTAGGTGGGGCAATCGACGCCAATCGCAGCTACTGTGTCGGATATTGTTGCCTACGGGGGCCTTGTTGGTGAGGGGTCAAGGTAGGCTTTCGTTCCTAGCATTGATTCAATTTACAGTAATGTCTAGGAGGTTGAGGCAGCCCTCTTCTATTGAGTACAGTAGGTATTCTAGGGCCATTCTCGGTACTGCTCGTTTTCTCTCAGACGTGCGGACCTCTGGGGTGGTCCCATGCGCTGCACTCTGTTGGGGTCTGCAGCTCTAGCTGTCTTCGAGGGAGGTTGGGACCTGGCATTGGAGCGTATCCTGGGGTGAGTGGAATCTCATGTCTGTATCTAGCCAGGGGGTAGTTAGGTTGATGTGCCTCTCTTAGCTTCGCTTGGCTCGGGCCCTGTTTCGTCTGTCAGTTTTTTCTTCTAGGGTTCTCCGTTTTGATATGTCAAAGGGGTTTTCTGGGGGGTATGTTTGTTGGTTCTCCTTTTGGGGAGGGGACCATCTCGTTTTCTTCTCTCATCTTTTCTTATTGTGTCTTGTATGTCATTACGCTTACTGAAGTATGCCAAGCCCGCACGTAGATAAACACTGGACGAGTAGAATGACTGTAACTCAGTTATCGTGCCACACCACGCGCGACACTGAGTGAGGTGAGCACTTTTACCCAACATTCATAGCACCTCATACTTATGCCTTGCAGTATATTGTTGTCTCTACAGGGACATGCATAACTTGCATTTTCATACTACCCCTGTCCACCAAACTGGCTACTGGAAGACACTCAGACAGATTAGATAATCACATTATGGATATCGTCAGACATAATCGCATAAGCAGACCGTAGCCATTCGTACTGTTAGTCTTAAAATGACCAACTTGTAGATTAGTTACTTCTGCAGCGTTTGGTATATATGAAACAAATGTGTGATGTTTTTGTTGAACTTGAGCTCAGATCGGAGCATCGGAACACCGGAGCAGATCAGGCTCATGTAGATAAAGCACATACATATACCGTAGTACTTAACACACTGTATATATACATGAAAATACAGACGCTGTACGCGGGGACTACGCCACCTGCCCTCTACCTACAAGTAGCTAGTTCATGTAGTTTACTAGCAGATACCATTCCCTTGGGCCTAAAGGCCGCTCATAGATAAATAGCAGACGTAGAATAGCCGTCACCTCAGCTATCGTGCCGTACGCGCGAGACTGAGGTGAGCATCCCCGTTTCACAGTACCATACCACCTATTGATACGCCCTGTAGTCTACATTGTCCCTACAGACAACAAAGCGCGCGTCCGCGGTTCCTCACTAACTCTCCTATAGTTTGCAACAGTTTTAAGCTTAAAACATTGCACATTTGTTTCATATACTGAATGCCGCAGAAGTAACTAATCTACAGTACAAGTTGGTCACTGATTCTTCCACGCTGGCACACGCTCGTTGTTTATTCATATGCGCTACAACTAACTACCCAGGCAAATGGTCTCCTAGGTGTTATCACTAATTCCACTTGATCTGCGCGAACACACCCAGCATCTGATTAGAAAGCTGTATGGCCACGCCTGTGTACTCCTTCGTCTTCTGCAGCTCGTTCAGCACCTTCAACACATAGCTCCCAACGAACTGGATAAAAGCCAGGTCGATCGTTGTGTCATCACTGCCCGTCGATTCCGCGGTGCTACCATAATTTGGCGCATCAAAGAATGGGAGAGGCGTGTACCCTACCCTAGTATCGGTGCCCTCACCCGGGCAACCTTATAAGCAAGAGAGGACCATGTAAGAGGGAAACAACAGGACCGGGAAGGAAGAGATTGATCATCATCAGCAACGCACGTCACGGGTCACGTATCCAGGCGTGAGGTTCTGCGCTGTGCCCAGTTCGAGCCCTACATATGATTGCATTTCCACGAGCCAGCGCCTATATGGTCCCTCAACACCCCCAAGTGCATAGAGCCTTGCTGCATGCCCGTCCCGCTCGAATAGCTCACGCTTGCTGTTGAGCCCCTCACCATTCAGAATGGGGAGTACGGCCTTCGCGACGCCAAGCGGGACTCCAGAAATACTGTATACTAGAATGCGTCAATGAACGGCGCTGTCGTCAGTTGATCGTTCTTCGTGAACGACCCCGAGTAGACGTCAAACCGGAGTAGTCCAGAGTTGCCAATGACGATGTTCGGGTTGTCCGCACGCGAATTTTTTTATGGCCAGCACTATCGGGAGTACTTAGTCGACGATCAGGCTCAGTACCGACCCATTGGACGGATATAGATAGGGCGTGAGGGTATAATCTTGTGGCGCCGTGCCATATATGAAGCCGGGATCAAACCGTTGTGCCAGCTCATTCAGACCTTTTGTGTCCTTAAAAGTATTAAAATTTGAGTCAGTGCGCTTGGTGTCGAACTAACGAGAACTTTAGTAACTCGCTTCTGCACAAGGAGGGCGACAGACCTCGTAGGTGACACGATTTGGACGTCCACATTGACAATGCCAGCGCCCCTCCGAGTACAAGGGCGATGGCATGGATCATCATGACATTAGATCATCTAGGTCTGGCAGGGTGAGACCTTTCAATTGTGGGCTTTATGAAATTCAGCGATGATAGACATGGGGAAAGAACGTAGAGTGCAGCGCAGATGGAGTTCGCTGTTAAGCACAGATTCGCTTCTCATATTTGATGCCCAAATAGCAGAATATGGAAGAATACGGCCGTGTCTTATTATGAAGATGGTTGGGACAGTTGTGAACCTGCATGGGTTGTTAGCAAGTAACTAGTGAAGCTACTGCTGCACCGTACATGTTTCAAAAAGCCGTGAGAGGAAAACCTGACCGTGACTGGAAAACTCAAAAACACTTAACTGTCTTAGCGCCTTTAAAATGGCCTGTTAAGCTAGTTAAGTATCACTTAAAATGTATTTTAAGTCGAAAATAAGACCATTCATTTTCCTAAACTGTTTGAAAGAAATTTAAAGCATTTTATTGAGTTATGTTATGTTGAATTTTTTTCCTGATGCCGGGCACCGAGACTCATCCTCGGCATTTACCGGTCAATGTACAGCCGGGCGCCGGCCAGAACCCAAAATCATCGAAAGTCCACAATGGCCATCTCAAATCAGGTCGATGAAGACATCGATTTCTCCGATATCGAGGAAAAGTGCGTGTTGTGGACATTATGACAACCAGAACACCATCAGAACGGGTCTTTCTTCTAGGTACAAGGTCCGCCTGGACGAGGGCTTTGACCACATTCTAGTCGTCGATGGTGTCCCTGTCATTGACAGGTCAAAACTTGACAAACTTTTGGCAAAAATCGCGAAAGAGTTTACACGGAAAGGTGCTGCAATCAAGCCCGATGATATCTCCCTTACTTGGAACGACCAGACTGGGAAGAGCCAAGGGTGAGTTCATCCACATAAACCTCATCGGTTGCCAAGCTGAACCCGGATAGCTATGCCTTTATCGAATTCCGCAACGCCGATGCAGCCGCTTATGCCCTCGACGAACTGAACGGTCATCCATTTGACGCAAAGCATACCTTCTTCGTCAACCGTTTTACCGACATTGAGAAGTTTGCCGATCTGGATGAGACATATGTGGAACCCCAACAAGAAGAGTATCATGCAAAGGTCTGTCTCGCATTCCACGTTTTTTCACCTTGGTTGAAGAGTTGTGTGCCGCAGGAGCATCTGCGTGCTTGGTTGGCTGATCCTCTGGGCCGTGACCAATATGTAACATATCGAGGAGACGAAGTCTCGATACGATGGCACGGGCGGCCTTCACAATGCGAAGTGGCCTACCAGGATCATGTGCGCATCATTCTATCTCACTTGAGCTCCCACTTAGTCATACCGGTGTAGCAAAACCTACGAACAGAATTATACGTCTCATGGTCACCACTCGGCACATACATTGCGACCCTCCACCGACAGGGCGTCCGACTATTTGGCGGTCCCTCTTTCCAGCTCCAAGCTCGCTTCTTCCATCCCCTTGTCCGACTCATCGATTTTTCCCCTTGCGAGCACTACCTCGTAACTTGGTCGCATGACCCCATCGTTGTGACAGAGGACATGCCACAAGGCCCTCGGTTCTTCTCTGCAGAGGATAAGGGAAATAACATCGCCGTCTGGGACATCAAAACGGGCCACCTACTGCGCACTTTCCCCTCCATCCTTCCTGAGGGCGAAGGCGCGAGGAAGCAAATGGCCTGGCCTGCGCTCAAGTGGTGCGCTGACGACAAGTATACCGCACGCCTGACACCAGGACAACAAATCAGCATCTACGAGTTGCCAAGCATGGGTTTGGAGGGAAGGAAGAGCCTCAAAATTGATGGTGTCGTCGATTTTGAGTGGTGTCCGCATGGGGACAAAGACCGAGAGGATAAAGCTTTCAAGAAGCCAACAGAAAACATGCTTGCATATTGGACACCCGAAGTCGCCAACCAACCAGCGCGCGTTACGCTGCTTAACTTCCCTGCTCGATCTGTTCTCCGCAAGAAAAATTTGTTCAACGTCTCAGAGGTAGGAATGTGCAGGCGTGTTCTCAGTTCATCCGCGGTGTTGATCTTCTTTCCAGTGTCGGCTGTATTGGCAAAATCAGGGCGACTATCTTTGTGTACGTGTTGACCGCCACACGAAAACGAAAAAATCCATTTTCTGCAACCTGGAGATTTTCCGCGTTCGCGAGAAGGACTTTCCCGTGGAAGTTGTTGAGCTTAAAGGTACGATGCATGTCCCATTTTGCTGTTGTCAGCCTTTTTTTTTTGACGCAGCACACAGATACAGTCACGGACTTTTCATGGGAGCCAAAAGGCGAACGCTTTGCCATCGTTTCGAGTAGCGATCCCAATCTCGGCAACTCAGGAGCGGGTGCTACGATCAAGACGGATGTCAGCTTCTATCAACTTGATCACAGCAAGAACGACTTTAAGATTCTCCGTGTGTACACTAAAGTTTGCTGCAAATCGAACCTCGAGCACTAATCGTGCTTCTCGTCTCAGGCACGCTCGCGGGTCGCACGACGAACACCATCCGGTGGTCCCCGCGCGGACGCCACGTTGTGCTTGCGACCGTCGGGTCGACCTCAAAATCGGAGCTGGAGTTCTGGGACCTCGATTACAACTCGGATGACACGGTCAAGAAAGACGTGCCCAAGGAGGACTGGGCTGCCGGCATCCAACAACTTGGCGTGGCGGACCACTATGGTGTGACCGACGTCGAGTGGGACCCGAGCGGGCGGTACCTCGCCACCGCCGCGAGCGCCTGGACACACACGGTACGGTTACTCGGCCAGCTATTGCACAACGAAATGACTTAGAAACACTCCTCGCTCTTCGCACCAGATCGAGAACGGGTACGCGATCTGGGATTTCCGCGGGCAGGAGATCGAGAAGCGGCTGCTGGACCGGTTCAAGCAGTTCCTGTGGCGCCCGCGGGCGCCCTCGTTGCTCACGAAGGAGCAGAAGCGGAATATTCGGCGGAACTTGCGGGAGTACTCGCGCGCGTTTGAGGAGGCGGACGCGGCGGAGGAGACGACGGTGAGCGCGGAGCTGGTCGCGCAGCGCAAGCGCGCCGTTGACGAGTGGAACGCGTGGCGGGTGCGCGTGGCGGAGGAGGTGGCGGAGGCGCGCCGCGTGCCTGAGCAGAAGCAGGACGAGGATAAGGAGGAGATAGAGGTGTGGATCGACGAGGTGATCGAGCAGCTCGAAGAGGTTGTCGAGTAGTAGTTGTTGTAGTTGAGTTGTAGGGCAGCGGCTGACAAAAGAGTTTTTTTTTGTTGTTGTAATAAAGCTTTTGTCAGCGACGTCATTGGGTGCATGGAGTGACATTATTCGTAAACAAGCATCGCAAATGAATGCGGTTTTGGGCGCAAGTAAGTATTTACACATAAAAAAAACAAAGTACAACAAAAGATTGAAGGCAGGCATAGGGAGGCAGAGGAGTGCATATATAGGACATAGAGTGAGTGGAGAGCATATGTCGGGAGTGCATAATACGTGTACAGCGCAGAGGCGCAATCGATATACAAGAGAGAAGAAAAATGCAAGAGTAAGAAAAAAAAACGCGAGCAGCCTACATGTCAGGGAAGAAGTTAGATATAGACTTAGGCGTTCAAGAGTTGCCGACGCCAATTACGCACCACAACAAAAAAGTTTGGGAAAATCTGCGAGTAGTAACTGCACATCTAGAAAGAGTGCGTACATGCTTGGGCTCGGACGGCGAGCATGAGCCCGTCCATCCAGTGCCCCGCGACGGAGAGGGAAACGGAGAGGGCGTCGGCCGCGGACGAGAGCGCGGCGAGGGCGCCGGGGACGAGGGAGAGCAGCCAGAAGAGGGCGCAGAGCGCGACGAGGCGATTGAAGTACCATGCGGGATCATCGGTGAGCGCGCGGCGCTGCCATTTGAGCTCGTGTGTCCACGTGCCTTGTTCTTCGCGCTTGTATTCGTCTCTCTGGTTTGGTACAACTGGAAGTGGAAGGGGGAGAGCAAGGGTGTCAACGCGCGTCAATGGCAAGGAAGAAGGAAGGGTGACGGAGGCGATTTTTACATATCAGGTCTATCCTATTTTGTACGCCCGCTGTTAGGTTGTGGACTGCTACTCCAGAGATCGTGTTGGGGTCGCGCTGCCGGAAGAGTTTCCAGTTGTACGGCTCCAGTGCCTGACAAAGGGGGGGAGGAAAGCGCAGGTAACAAACGTTTGGTTTTTTTGGCCATGTCAACTCATTTCCGCGGCAGAGAGTATCTAAATTGTAGTATTTTAAAACGCACCGCACAGATCTGAATGCCCCACCATAGCTTGACGCGGCGGAAATCGAGGTCGCCGTTGCGCTGGAGAGGGAAATCGACTTCGTCGTCGACGACCGCTGCGTTGCTGCTGGTCTCCTGCTTGCTAGAATGCAGTACCAATCGGATACATCTGTATGTTCACTTGGTGAGACGACCAAGCGTCACTGCTGTGTGAGGTATGAGGAACGGCGTACCCTGGTGTCGCGCGGCGGAATGCAGCCCCCGTGCGGCGGATAGGGGTGCCGAATAGGTACATCCGTGCGACCCTGATGTACTCTGTAAACGCGTTGTTGTGCATCTTGACGAACCAGACGAGTTTGCTAATGTCATCTAAGAAGGTGTAGTCAGGTTCACACTGCTCGATCTCCATGTTTGCGGGGTAGCGAGGCATTGAGAGGTGAGCGAAGGCAAGGAGGCACAAGATAACCAACCCCCCGATAGGTTCTCGAGGATTATATCACGCATTGGCAGAACCAGTCCCGTGACTGGGTATGCCATAGGAAACTCTTGCTGAAGCGAAGAACAAGGTCGCAAGGACGTTCAAGGGGATTCACAAGACTCTCTTGTTCTCGCACACCTTGATTGCCAAATCAGGCAGCACACTTTCCATTTCTGGAACTATTTGTCCGTGATTGGATAATGATTTGAACAAGGAAGATGACTACAAATTAGATAAGACTTCGCCAATGCTTTGTCCAACAAGCAAGTCAAAAATTGTATATAAAGTAACATCAAGGCCATGTGCTCACCGAATAAACTGCAGTGTTGTTACAGACAAAGAATTCAACACCAGCTTCGCGACAGAATTTGTGCAGAGTAGCCAGGGCCTTTTCGGGTGCCTGGAACGTCGCACTGACAGAGGCCAAGTTCGGAAGTTCCAACAGGGCCTTGATCAGGAATCGTGTGTCATCGCCCTCTGCTCGCGCCCCGATATGATCACCATCCACGATCAGATCACGTGGCTGTTGTTGGTCATGCTTGGCGTGGTACACGATGCACCGTACGCTGCGCGGGAGTCCAAAAGGCGCCCGAGGTAACTCGCAAAACGTAAGTTCCTTCAACGCGATCAAGGTATCCAAGAAACTCTGTGGTGGGATTCGGTCCACGGTTAACACGTGCAAGGTGTGTGCATGCGGTTGAATATTCATCAGGGTTCGATCCGATGCAAAGGCGCTCTCGATATGCAGTTCACGGAGCGGCTCATCATCTGTAGGAAGCAACCACGTCATGAGGTCCTCAGAGAGATCGTCATGCACGCAAAGGCTGCGGAGTGAAGGGGGACGGCGATCCTCTTCCTGAGGATCGAAATAGAGGTCGTCGATGCGGAGATAACGGATGGATGGCCACAACCCGAGTAGCGGAAATAAAGCCGAGGAGGTTGGGCGGCCTTCCCAATTTAAAACCTTGATGTGGCGGAGGTTGACGGACAGAAGCTTTGAAAGATCAACAGCATCGAATTCGCCGTCAACGTCAATTCTCAGCCGAGTAAGGTTGGGGGCATGCGTAAGGATGATAATAAAGTCCGATGTCATGCGGCGATATCGCTTGTAATACCCTTTTGGCACACAATCTCGGCCCCACGGGGCTGGAGGGCTGGCTATTTCCATGCCGAATGACCGGATGTGTCGACCGAGACCAGGCCGGTTCAAGAGAGAGCGGATCAAGAAGGAACGTCTGCGATGGCACAGCGAAATGGGGATATCGCGGAACAGTTGTGCCTGAGCAGGCGCCTGCCATGCTTTACACACGCGGCAACTCGCCGCGAGCGTTCTCAAGTCCGCGGTTTCTTTTCGAGGCTCCAGCCTGGCCCAGGTGAAGATCATGTCAATCAACTCGAGTGGCAGCGACGCCGGGCGGACCATATCTATCAAAGCTAGTGGTGAGGACCAAGGTATGGATTGGGAAGCAACAACACTATGTTCGAATCACATGGGTACGTACCTGTAGCTTGCTCGAAGAGGAGGGGGAGGGGACTATGTGGTCTCTCTAGGTGACACGGTTCAGGGTGAGGGCCGAATGCATGTATATTAAGCGGAGATGAAGGTTAGACGTTTGAGAAGT
>QLOT01008467.1:0-10632 GCA_003313875.1 Russula aff. compacta | reverse complement strand
TCACGTGACTCTCGACTTAGTCGAATTCGAACTCGAAGAACTGACACGCCGGCCTGGGCGTGACAGAAGGCATGCGGGGTGATGACGGGCCACTTCAAAATGTTGCCTTTGCAAGCCTTGACGATGGACTTGCAGATGGTGTGGTGCTGTTGCTCGACGATCCTGTTGGTGCGGGAGTTGTAGGCGGAGATGTGGATGTGTCTAATTCCGTAGCGGTCAGCGAGCCAATTGAGAGCGGCTACGAATGCTGTGCCATTGTCTGTGACGATTTCCTCGACTGCTCCCCATCTGCACAAGAGGTCCTTGAAAATAAAGGCAGCGAGGGTGCAGCCAGTCTCGACGCGGAGGGTGCGCCACTTGGGCCATGCAGTGAGCAAGCATTGTGCTTGCACGATGTAACGGAAGCTGGCAGCGGGTGGCATCAACATGGTGTCAATGTAGGCTTTGCAGAAGAGCGGGGTGGGTATGGCGACGGTGGGCAGAATGAGGATCTTGGTCATCTGCCGGAGTTGGCACTTGTGGCAAGTGGCGACATACTGTTTAACATTGTGAGCAATGGAGGGCCACCAGACACGATCGAGGAGAGTGCGTAGCATAGGGTAGTAGCCCTTATGACTGAGAGCGTCGTGCGCTTGGCACAGGACATTGTCGTGCTGTGGGGGGGTCAGAACGAGCTGGTGTTGGCCTTGAGCTTGTCGTCGCCAGAGTCGGCCATCGCGGAGGAAGTATCGCTGTGCATGCTGGACGAGTTTGTCGCACTCAGAGGGCTGCAACTCGCAGAGTCGGGCAGGATTGCTAAGGAGCTCGCGAATGTGCATAAGTTCATCATTGCGCTTGTCCTCGCATAAGCATGGTGTGGCTTTGGGTGGCATAGGCGTTTTGAGTGATGCGAAAGGTGTTGAGGTTGTTGTTGTTGTTGTTGCTGATGCTGTTGTTGTTATTGCTTCTGTTGATGACGCGGTCGCGTCTGGTGTGTTGATGGCATTGGTGATGAGCATTGCGTGGGTCGTGCTTGGGGGCACAGTATTGCGGGCTTGAGACATGAGCCAGGTGTTGACCCAGATGCCGAGGGTGAGGATGTTGTCAATCCATTCTTCTGGATCGCCTTTGTCTTGGTCCTTGCTGGGGACGGGTTTGCACTGGGAGAGACCATCCGGTCCGAGGTGTTGTTTGGCTGGGACACGAGCAAGCGTGAAATCAAAGAGGAGGATGGCGGCAACCCATCGATTCATTGCGGCGTTTGGCTGTATGTCGGGGTTGTGGAGTATGCCTTTGACGTATAGGGCATCCATTTTGATGATGAGATTGGGGATGCTGACAATGTGGACGCGGAGGGCGCGGAGGGCGTGGAAGAGGCTGTAAAGTTCGATCTTGGGTTGCGAGTAGTGGGCCTCGTGGTCGTTCCACGCGATAGAGCCGAAGCATGAGGGTCTGCGCAGGCTGTCTTCGCACTTTTGAGATAGGATCCATCCTACTGCATGCCAAGATGAGTCAATAGTGAGATAGACGGGATGAGAGGAGGAATAATCAATGGGAATGAGTGCGGAGGAGGTAGCGATCGCATCCTTGAGTTCCTGCATCGCTTTGTCGTGTCTTTCTTGCCAAATGAACTCCGCATTCTTGTGCGTGAGGTCAACGAGGGGGTGGGCAATAGCTGAGTAGTTTGGGATCCATATGCGCATAGTTCCGGTGGTGCCAAGGAACGTGTGGATGTTGGTGATGGTTTTGCAGGGTGGCCAGGTGTGGATCTTCTCGGTCTTTGAGTCTTCCGGGATGCGGCCATTGTAGGTGCACTTGTGTCCAAGAATGATGACTTCCGGCACAGCGAGGAAGAGTTTGGGTGCGGAGACAGTGGCACCGGCATGCCCAAGTCAGTGAAGGATTCTGTGGACGTCATTTAGGTGCTTCCAGATGAAGCATCAGATACCTGGGTTGTCCAGGGTAGTTTCATATCCTCCGTCTGAGGTCTCGTATCGGGAGGCAGGGCTGCGGATGGCCATATCATCGAGGAATGGTTTTGTGACATCAGGGATTTCAGGCTCGAGGAGGAAAGTGATGTCGCCGTGAAAGATCGCGACAGCGTTGGTGGATCCTTGTGGCAGAACGGTGCACCGGTACATGCCGAGGGGTGTCTGAAAAGTAGTTAGATCATGTGAGGTAACATCGAGCGTGCAGTGGTCATATCCAACAAAGAGGTTGAGCATTGAGTAGCATGCATGTGCGGCCATGCTCTCAATGAATTGGTCTATGAAAGGTGGGACGGCAGCGTTGCGGATAGTGATAGCGTTGAGGGGCTGTAAATCACGCATGATCTGTAGGGACCCATTCTTCTTTTTGATGCAGAACCAACGCGATCGATATGAAGCGTCGGAAGGCTCGTATACACCAGCCGTGATCATCTTTTTGAACAAGTCGATAACTTGGTCGAGGATGCCGGTGGGGATCGGGATGTTCTTGTGTACCCATGGCATGTGTGCTATAGTCGGGATCTTGACTGGGGCAAAGTATTTGTCGCGGAAGCGTCCGCGCTCGTCTTCAGTCCACGCGAGGGCCGTCTCGTTGAGTTTGAGGACGTGTGTGGCAAGCTTGAGTTCTTCCAGCCAGAGGAAGTTGTAGCAATTGATCTTGAGGTCATCCAGGTGTTCTTGCGTGAGGTGTGCGCCTGGTATAAATGGTGGCAGGTGAGTCAGAAGTTGCAACCAGCCTGGAGTGGTGCTGTGCACCACGCTCCTGTAAGTTCTGGAACCAGCCATATGAGGAAGTCGACGAGTCATTGTGGAGCGGTGAGTCACTGTGGAGTTGTGTTATTATTGTACGATACAAGAGTCATTGTGGAGTGTTCTATTACTGTACCGGGTCATGACTCATTGTGGAGTAGTTATTCTTAGGATATCTAGTCATAGTGGAGTAATGCACTGGCATAGCTATTCTTAGCATTTGTCTTGTAGTATAAGAAAGGCTCCTTGACGTCCCTAAGACGGCAAGTTGAGTCTCCTGTCTCAATTCATATTGCTCCCCTTCCCCTTTCCCTCTTCAAAGGAGTGGCTACTGCATCATAGTGCAGCAAGTGGTAACTCCTACTCTATCAGTCATCTAAGTTGCTGTGAGACTTAGCTCGACACCTTGAAGAACTACTAGGCGACTACTGACTTGGTCTATTGTTGCAGCCAAACCCTTGGCGGTGACAGAAGTGGTGGGAGCGTGAGGAGGGGGTCCTCCGGGCGATGTCAGATGGTGCAGAAGTCTTCAGGTAGGGTTGCAGTGATGGGGTGGACTTTCTTCACGACTTTCTTATAGACAAGGATGGAGTCGGCTGAGGCGGGTGGTGGTTCGGTTTGCGAGGTGGCATGGCATTCTAATGCAAGCATTCGGGGCGGTGCTGGGGTGATTTCATAGGAGAGCGTGTGGAAGTAGCCTACTTGCATGCGCCGCTTGCGAGTTGGAACCAAGGTCTTGTTGTGGTTGCATGGGTCATGGATGGTGATGTTGACGCGGCCATCTGGTGTATCTTCTAAGGTGCTACAAAGTAGCTTTTGGAAAGGGTGGCCGAGGAGGAGATGGAATGGTGCTTCTGGGACGACGTGAGCGTGTAATTTAAATGGAGTACCTCCGATCTGCATGGCGAGGTACTCAGCACAGCCCAGGGTCCAACTCCTTCCGCCGCTCGCGCTCTCCATTTCCAGCCAGACATTGGGATTGATGTGCATGGAAACTTCTTCGGCCAGGTCTTTGCGGATGGCAATGATTTGCAAGCCCGGGTTGTATACTCCAGCTTCAGTGCTGTGTCCCTTCACTAAGACGTCGATCGCTTGTAGGGGGAGCAAGTAGTCCAGCTCCAGTTGTGCGTTGGGTATGTTGGTTCATTCGAGGGAGCTGACTTCGACGTGGCAGGTGCGTAGTTTCTCCGTGAGTTCTTTGCAGATGGGGCCACATGCTGCAAGTAGGTGCGCTGGCGTTGTTTGTGCTAGTTTACCTTCTTGTAGCATTTGAAGGAGCTCGCTTGTGAGCTTTTGGTCCTCCACATTAGACTGATACCGGTATTGTGGGGCAGGGTGTGAGGTGTTGGTGGCTGGAGGTGCGGGCGTGGTGGGTGCGGGCACGGCTGGGGGCACAGGTGCTGAGGTGGCCTGCAGCTTGGGGGGTCGTCCGTCACGCTTCCGTCATTCTGTGCATTTGGTGGCGAGGACTTCGTACAGATTGTAAAGCTCCTTGTCATCTTCAGTGAGGTGGTGCACGTCAGCGTCGGGGTCGGGACTATCAGCGTTGGTGGTGTCGGTGATCTGAGCCATGTGGACTTCACTCCTGATGGCCTCAAAGCTGAAGGCCATGTGTGGCGGGGTGTCACGGCGCGGCTAGCCACCGGGCTACGTGAACTGCGGGGACATCAGGAGTCGAGGTTAGAGCCCAAGGAAGGAGCTTGGTGGAGCTCCAGAGGGCAGACGGACGATGAAGAGCCCAAGGATGAGGCTAGGCGTAGTCTTTGAGGGCAGACGAAGCGTTGAGGATCGGTAAGTATAGATGATGGACGTTCTCTCTAGGATTCGGCAGCGCGGACCGGCTATGCAGTCACAGTCCGGCGCACGATACCGCATGGACTATGGCTTCTAGGATGCCCTAGGAGCAGGATGACGAAGACAGAGCTCTGGAGTAAGCAGGATGACTGTGCATGACTAACGGTTAGTCAGAGGTGATGAGTAAGAGCTTTGGAAGCTCTTTAGTATCTCTCAGCATCAGTCAGCGCTTTAGTCAGTGCGCTGGATTAGGACTTCTGCTTTGTGAGCAGGCTAGTTGCTTACTGATTGTTCTCTTATTGTTCCTGATTACTGTACGCTTACTACTGTCGCATTACTGTACCATAGTTCGGACTACCGGCCCATATGGCCGAGGGTATATAAGCGCATTAGGTGCTGGGCTAGAGACTCTCTAAGTTGAGTCTCCTGTCCACCCTGTACGCCTCCTTGTCTAGGAGAATACAGCGTTTGTGACCTAGTCACCCCAGGGGGAGATTCGTGGCTTGTTTACCTTTCCTCACAAGTGGGACTTGCGAGTGTTTGACTTGTTACTTCAGACTTTGCCAAGGTCACGGCTTCGACTGGTGACACAGGGCGTCATGCTGGAACTGGATGGGAGCGGTGTTGTCTGCTGTTGCTTGTTGTCTGACAGTGGGCTGCGCTGTAGGTATGTCAGGTTTTGGAGGGGTGTTAACAGCGAGCCACGCATCAATGGTGCCCTTGAGTCCTGCCACGCCAATGTTGTAGATGGCTTGACTGTTTGGGAGGTGTATTCGGCCGTTGATGACCATAGTGCGTCCGCTGTTGATGTATTCAATGGCACTGGCACAACTACGTACCATGTGGCCCGGCTGCATGCAGAATGCACAACCTTCAGGGTGCGGTCATCTTCCAAAGAGCGTGGCAGCATCCAGCGATGGGTTGACAAGTTGCGGGAGGTGGTTTTGAGGTTGCCGGTGTTGTGTTGTTGGTGCAAAAGTTGGCGTGGCACTGGGAATTGAGTGTGCCAGTGGTTGTGGCGGCCAGGCTTGGGTTGGTGCTTGGAGCGCGAACGTTGAGGTTGGGGCACTGAAAAGATCTGGCCTAGGAATGAAGTTAGTGTTTCCTGGCTGTTGCATTGGTGGGGGCTGCTGCAGCCTTTGTGCAAAGAGTGCGATGTGGTTTGCATCACGTGTGTTGAGATTTCGGAGCTCGCAGATGATGTCATCAAGGCTGAGCTGTTCGTCTTGCTGCATCGGTCGTGGGTTTGAGGAGCGGGTCAGTCTGCCTGCGTAGTCTTGCCAGTGGTCACGGTCGTGGTCATCCCATTCGTTGGTGTGTTGGGGGTTGTGAGGTCGCTCCATGCGCCGCAGGTCCGGGGCATCTTGTCCCAACCATTGTTCCATTCGGCGGTGGTCAGAGCTGGATAGGTTGTCATGAGCGTTGTCACGTGTGGAACGGAAGTGGAATTTGTTGTTCTTGAAACACCCTCAGGCGGCTTCGAGGGTGTCTTCGAGACTGGGGGTGCGGTCGGTGGGGCATCTGGGGTCTAAAGCAATCAGCCTATCGTAGATGAGATCTTGGTCCTGCGGATGGAAACCATTAAAAAAAGCATTGTTTTGTTCTTCATCCAACAGTAAGTTTGCGATGTGGAGGGGGTTGCTGAGCTGCCGGAATTGTTGAAGGTAAAGTATGAGGTCTTGTTCATCTCATATGTGCATTCATGCCAAGATCCTGGCGAATTCTAGTAGGCTTGACTTTGAATACCTGTCTTCTGTGGTGTCTTGGTAAAGCTCCTCGAGTTCCGCACGGAGGGCTGCCCAGTTCTTATGAATAAAGCTGTCGAAGGTCTTCCAGAACTGCCGTGTAGTGGATGAGGTATATTGGATGATAGAGTCTACCTTTTCGGCGTCTGAGAGACCATGATTGTGCGCAAGCCTTTTGAAGTCGAAGAGAAAGTCAGCCATAGAGTCGTTTTGTTGCCCAGAGAAGTAGGGTGCTTTGTGAGAGCGTGGGTCCAGCATAGTGGCAGGACCTGTCTGAAAGTTGGCCATGGCACGTGTATATTGCAGTATGGGAGTGATGGGAGCTGTTATTTGTGCTGGTTGGGTAGCAGCTGTCACAGGTGCTAGCTGGACGGTGGTGGGTGCTTGGATATTTACAGGCATGGGCGTGGCGGCAGGAGGTTGATTGAGAGACAAGGCGACTGGGGTGGGCAGCTGTGAGCTAGGGTTCGTAGATGAGGTTGACTGAGCCAAGGAGGAAGCTGGTGGTGCGGGTGGAGCGGCGGTGGTGTGCTGCGTAGAGGATGCTGCGTCGGTGGTGGTTTGTGTGGGTACCCCGGTGGGTGGTGGATGTCACGGCGCGGCTAGCCATCAGGCTACGTGAACCGCGGGGACATCGGGAGTCGAAGTTAGAGCCCAAGGATAGGGTCTGGTGGGACCCTGGAGGGCCGATAGACGATGAAGAGCCCAAGGATGAGGCCAGGCGTAGCCTTTGAGGGCAGACTCGGTGTTGAGGATTCGGTAAGTATAAATGATGGACGTTCACTCTAGGATTCGGAACGCGCGGACCGGCTATGCGGTCACGGTCCGGCGCACGCGATACCGCATGGACTATGGCTTCTAGGATGCCCTAGGAGCAGGATGACGAAGACAGAGCCCTGGAGTAAGCAGGATGACTGTGCATGACTAACGGTTAGTCAGAGGAGATGAGTAAGAGCTTTGGAAGCTCTTTAGTATCTCTCAGCATCAGTCAGCGCTTTAGTCAGTGCGCTGGATTAGGACTTCTGCTTCGTGAGCAGTCTAGTCGCTTACTAGTTGTTTCTCTTAATGTTCCTGATTACTGTACGCTTACTACTGTCGCATTACTGTACCATAGTTCGGACTACCGGCCCTTAAGGCCGAGGTATATAAGCGCATTAGGCGCTGGGCTAGAGACTCTCTAAGTCGAGTCTCCTGTCCGCCCTGTACGCCTCCTCAGCTAGGAGAATACAGCGTTTGTGACCTAGTCACCCCAGGGGGAGATTCGTGGCTTGTTTACCTTTCCTCGCAAGTGGGACTTGCGGGCGTTCGATTTGTTGCTACAACCTCTACTAAGGTCACGGTATCGACCGGTGACAGTGGAAGAGTGATGAAGTTGGGAGTGAGAGGAGGCTGGTAGGCAGGCGGCGCAGGGAGGGCAGGCGCAGAAGTGGGGGCAGGGAGAGCCAGGACGTTGGCAGGCACAGGCAGTGCGAGCAGGCTATAGGCGGGAGCAGGAGACTCAAGTCGGTCAGGACCAGGAGCAGGAGACAGATGTTGTGATGGAGGGAAGCTACCCGGGAGGCTCGAAGGCGAGGAAGCACACTGCTGAGAATCAAGACTGTTGGAACAGTAAGCAGGAGTTGAGGGACCGGCATGTGAAGAAGACAGAGTGGGGAGAGCAAGAGAACTAGGAGCTGGAGCGGAGGCGTTTTGACCGAGGTGATTGCGAGGCTGAAGTCAGCCGCGGAGGCTACCACGCCATGGAGGGGGAATAGAGGACAGGGTGAAAGAAAATGAGGATGCAACTGGCAAAGGACAGGTGCAATCCGAGGGGACTACTACTGGTGGGCTCCAGTTGTGTGCACACCAAGTGCTGCGATAGTAGTAGTCGCCGGAGGTAGAGACAAGATAGGGTTCCTGTCAGCCCAGCAAGACGATGTGCCGATGCTGTACTGAGAGGACACTGTACACAAGGAGGGGATAGGAAAAATAGAGATAGGTCTAAAGGGAGTCTTATTAGCGACTAGGCAGGCGGCGACGGCGTACCATAGCTAAGTATCTTAAGTCTGTTAGATGGAATGAAATCGCAATACTTCCAGCAAAAAGGGCACAAAGTTGAGGTGAGCTGTGGCGGGTTGCTACTGTTTAGACCATGCGTGGGTGATGAGAGGCGAGAGGGGTGATGGTGCAGAGCGCTATAGATCCATGAGTGAACGTTAACTAATGGAGTACGCACCTTATATGATGTCAGCCAGTTAGTTGTGGATAAAGGCATGTCGCAGGCGTGCCGCGGGCAGTACTTGCGTGATTGGTCTTAAAGCGGTCGGAGCGAGGGCAGGTCGGGACAAAGAGGCGAGCAAGGCAAGAGCGATGGCGAGATGAGTAGAAGCACACCAAGACAGAAGAAAAGAAAGGAAAAGGGGGGAAACACTCAGATTCCGTAGCATGAACTGATGCCATCCTCGAGTGAGGAGGCTGCTTAAATACATGAAGAGTCTGGTGTACCTATGACTTCCATGTAACAAGGGGGCCAATGGGTGGCGTATGTGTTGCCAGTCGTACATGTCGAGCGCAAGGGACAATTGTCAGTAAAGGTACTAAAGTAAAAGAGGGGGCGCACTGGATGCCATTTGTATATCAAGAGGGTCAATCGCAGTAACTAAAGGTAGGAAATAATGAGTATAAAATAGGAAAAAGAAAGGGGAATGCCTGGTTTGAGCAGGCAGCTATTGGTGTTGTTGTCATGCACAGGATGTCAGGGGCGAGCTAGCGGTTGGAGGGCGGCAACTGGTCGAGCCTGGAAGGGGATGTGC
Source organism: Russula aff. compacta (assembly GCA_003313875.1). Classification (NCBI taxonomy): domain Eukaryota; kingdom Fungi; phylum Basidiomycota; class Agaricomycetes; order Russulales; family Russulaceae; genus Russula; species Russula aff. compacta. The sequence goes on along the minus strand of QLOT01008467.1, from coordinate 1,584 downwards.
TGGTGCGGAATGGCTTGTGATTTGCTCGCGGTTGCCTGGCTCAGGTGTTTGAGGGTGCGGCAATGTTTAGGATGGCAAGATCTTGAAGAGGAAAAGCACGAGGATGATGAAGACGGTGAGCAAGAGGTGGTCATGGCGGTAGGAAAGTGGGGGAAGAGAGGGGCAAGCCTACTTGGCTTGTGCCTGTCGATCGCTCCAGTGCGGCCGATCCGATCCAAGCCGAGGGCAACTCCGAGCACTTTGACACGCCTGATCCGCTGAGCTCCGGGTGCTCCGATGTAGCTGATCTGCTGAGTTTCACGCGTTGAAGCACAGTGAGGTTTGAAGATAAGATAACACTAGATAAGTAGTGTTCAGATGTGTAGACACAATCTAATATCATTATGTATTTACCTAGATAAGTAGTGCTGTAACACGTGTCAGTATCTGCAGTAGTTACATAGTAAAGAATACTCACTTCAGATGTGTAAACACAATCTGAAGTGATACTATCGTAAATGGTGTCCTTATATACTGTAAAAGAGGGGTAAGGAGTGTGCAGTAAAGGGCATAAGGCCCTGTGTAGTAGGGAGCGTTTATCGTATATGAGATGTCATTAATCACTAATCTATATTACGCATATCGTAGCAATTCATCAGTTCGATCATGAGTCCGATCATGCTAAGCGAGGCGATCAAGGCCGATTGCCTAAATCAGTCAGATGTGTGGATATGCGCTCCGATGCTGAATTGGGCATACCAACGCCAACCTGGTGTTGAGCTGGATCAGGGCTTGAGGCGGACCGGTGCGAACCGGGTGGGCGTCGGTATGCCCAATTCGGAGCGCGTATCCATGCGTCTGACCGATTTAGGCAATCGGCCTCGATCGCCTCGCTTAGCGTGATCGGACTCCACGATCGATCTCATGAATTGCTACGATACGCGTAATATAGATTAATGATTACAGACATCTCATATACGATAACACTCCCTACTACGCTGGGCCTTATGCCCTATATTGCACGCTCCTTACCCTAGTTTTACTGTACTTAAGGACGCTTCCTACGATAGTAACACTTCAGATTGTGTCCCCACATCTGAAGTGAGTATTTCTTATTGTATTCCTACCTACAGATACTAACGCGCGTGTACTAGCACTATCTATTTAGGTAAATACATAATCTCAGATTGTGTCCCCACATCTGAACGCTATCTATTTAGCGTTATCTTATCTTAGAATCTCGCTGCGCTTCAACAGGTTATGGGCCCTGCGCCCCAGCCCTAAATCCAAAGAAGAAGATCTCACACAAGTTCCCTTGACCAATTAAATCACGCAGATAAACTACCCCAACAAGGCGAGCCTCTGTTCCACTTGCGTCCGAAAACCTCACTTCCGCGGCCCGCTGGAGCCGCCGGATTGGCGTAGACTGGACCCCTCACAGGGTTTCCCACGAGCGGTGCGAGGGAGCGCGGCAGCGCTGAAGCACTCGCGAGTATTCTCTCGGCCCGCGCACGAATACATCTACGATACATTTAATATAGCCCGGGGAAACGGACGCGCGCCAAGCGCGGACGAGCCGGATGCGGCCTTACTGCCATGATAGGA
>QLOT01008464.1:0-14027 GCA_003313875.1 Russula aff. compacta | reverse complement strand
TATAGCTTTACGATCTAACGGACAGGTTTCAAGCTCTGTAACTTGTAACTTACACTACATTCCTTTACGTGATACCCCTCTATCCGGACTTGCTGCTATGTGGTAAGCCGATCTACTGGTCTTGTCAACCTCCTTGATCTCATCTCTTAATCTCTGGTGTCGGTAGGTGCGACAACTGCTTGCTGATCTTCCCACTCGTTCGTATGCGATACACGCTGCACGATCTCTTGATGCTAACTTGTGTGATTACAGCGTGCCGGAGGTATGATATGGGCGACCATCATCTTCGTGAGCCTCCTCTTGGGACTACACGTTCTGCCTCGAGCCTGATCGATGCATCATCATCATCATCATCATCATCTAGCTTTACAGTCTCATTGGGGGGATATTCCTCTACCGAGACGGACCATTCCTATTCTTTGTCTATCCAGAGTGGTATGGTCTTGTTTTGTAGTGCTGTGACATCACTCGCTCAGCTGCGATGTTCTACGTAGGCAAGTCTTTGGTGCAATTGCTCTGGCAGTAGCTCTCACCGCTGCACTAAGCGCCCTTGCTCTCGGAAACGTTAGCGCCTCCATCCGTTCACGCATTTGTGAAGTGCTGATCGCAATTTTCATCCCTATCACAGCGGTCTGCTACATGGTCTCGGGCTTGCAGGATCTTGTGGCCATTTTTGATTGTCATCTCCGCCATTCGTGACATTGTCATGATCGTGGAACTCCAGAGGGGGTAAAGCGCTTAATTTTCTGGCGATAGCACACAGCGCTCAGTAGACCCTTTGACGTGTGACAGGAAAGAGAAGATAGAATGGGAATGTGCGAACGGCGGTCAACTGTGGACAACATCAGCAGCTGCCGGGTACGGGAGCGGGAACGTCCCCTCTGTATTTTGCACAGCGGGCTTTTCCAGTTTGAACACGGCATTCATCGTGTGCCTGCTGGCGGACCTCGTGTGCCAGGTTTGTTCCGGATAGTGATTAACGTGGTGGGTACACATGTATCTGAACTGTTCCGGCAGACGTATATGCTGTTCCTCACTTGGCGATACTCGACGAGGCTGGAACACTACGACAGCCTGAAGTATGTGGAAGCTTGATCCGGTTAGACAGTCTTTTTGTTTCGCCTTATTTTTCCTCATCTGACAGGGTTTATTAGCTTTGGTCAGATTGCGGTCTTCCCAACACGGTCGAGGGCACCGAATGAATGTTCGTTTGTGAAGTGAACGCTTTGGACCTTTGTCTCTCGTTTTACTGCGTCTCGGTAGATATCTTACGGTTTTACGACTCTTTACGACCCTGCCACGATGTACGACCTGTTACGTTGTTTAGGTTTATCTCATGACTTGTTCTGTGATGATTATATTCCGTTGTGTACCAAATAAGGTGAAGGTTTTATGGACGCAAGCGTTTCTTTGGCGGATTGACGTGATGATTAAGAAGAGCCGGGCAGACCTAGCGCTCAGGCTTGTTTTGGCGGAGTCAAGCTCTGAAGGGATAAACATAAACGATAAGTAAAGCATTCGGGGAAATGCCGGGGTGTATCGCCGCGCATATAAGTGGATAAGGGGGTGAGATGAAAACCTCGCCTGTTTGATCGGAAGGGCTGAGAAAAAAAGAGCCGAGAAATGGAAAAGGTATAGATGATTAAAACAACGTGGGGGAACAGCCTCACGCAAATAAGGGTGGGTGATGAGGCAAACCGGAGAGGAGTAAGATATTGAAAGGGAAGAGGATACGAAGGTCGAAGGAGAGCACGGCAAGGCCAAGTACTGAGGGACCGGGGGGAGGGAGGGCGAGAGAGGAGAGGGGAGAGAGGGGAGTGGAGAGGGAGGGCGAGGATGGATCTCGATCTGTGCCAAGTGTGACAAGGAGGAGGGTGGGGACTGAGTTGCCTGGAAAGGAAGGACCGGGAAATCGCGCCGAGTCGGGTGAGATGATTGGGGTATAAGACGCGAGTCCCCTGAACGATCACCCCAGTCCAGCAGAGCTCTCTCTGTCTTCTTTCCCTACGCTTTCTCTTTTTCTCTCCCTCTTGTCCCCTCCTCCCCCTCACCCTCCTCCGATCGCCCCCTTCTCGTCCTCTTTGCGTCGCATCCCATCTGTACAACCATCCGTCACCCGTCACATTTTCACTTGTCTGTTGTACTATCTCGGTTCGTCCATCCCCACAAACAACAACAACAAGAATAATAACAATTCTTTCTTCTCCTTTTCCATAGCATCCACGCTTTTATTTCCGGTTCATTTATTAGTCGACATCTTCACGACCACTTTCCTCAATCCACTGCTACCCCCACATCCTGCGCAATCTTTCCTCTACCCACAAGCACAATGGAAGGCCCACTCGAGCAAGTCCTTGAGCACCCCAAGAGCCCCGACTTCATTGATGCTGCCACTTCTGGTTTCACCTACGACTCTCTTGCTGGTCTCGATTATCTGCAGTACCCTCACACAGAAGCGTTCGGCATGCCCTCCATTCATCGTATGTCATCATCTATTCTACGTTCAAATCCCTAAACCACTCATCGCGTCTTTATATACTCATCAGCCTCTCCCCGTCTGGGCTTCCCCACTTTGAATCTTGCCGCTCCTATGGCCGAGTACACCTACAGCAGTTCTTACACCACTGGTTCCCCCGGTCGCCCCTACACACCTCCCCACAGTGTTTACCCTGCTGCCTTGATGTCATTGAGCGCAGGCGAGATCTCCTCTGACAGCGGTGCTTCTGGCCGCACCAGTCGCGGTTCTGGTTCCCACTCGCCTAATCTCTCCTCGGTGCCACGCTCCGTGCGCTACAACCCAATCAGTGTCTCCTCCGTAGCGCGCTCGAGTCGTGAGCGCAAGCGCCGTTCGAGCAAGCATGACGACTTCTCTGATGATGACGACGACTTTGCCCCTGCCAGTGCTCCCACAGCCTCTAACGAAGTGTACGTCCTATCTCGGATGTAAAGATCCTTATTTGTCCTGACACCTTCGTCGCAGCCGCCGCGAGGAAATCCGTCGCCAACGTATCGAGTCGGAGCAAAGGAGACGCGATGAGCTCAGGGATGGCTACCGTCGCCTCAAGGATGCTCTTCCTGTCTCCAACCAGAAGTCCAGCAAGGTCTCTCTCCTGGACCGTGCCACTACCCACATCAAGTACTTGGAGATGACCCAGCAGCAGCTCCAGACAAGACTCCAACAGGCAGAGAACGAGACTGCCCGCCTTCGCCAGTGCGTTCACTTTTTCGAGGAATCACTTCGTCATGGGGTTAACGTCATTTACAGGGTTAATGAAGCGTTGATGCTGGGCACTGCCGAGCAACGTCATGCTGCGGCAGCCGCCGCCGTGGCTGCCGTTCAACAGCAGCAGTCGTCTTTCTGATCCATCATCCTCTGGAGCTCTCAGTTGACAACCCTCCCTTGTCATTCCTTCCTCCCCCCTTCCCTCTTTGTGGTCTCACGAAAAGCGGACTGCTCTTCCGCCATAACGTTATGATGATCGATGATACTTGAACACCTGCCGGGATTGCATGGTGACGCATTTCTTATTACGCATGGACTGCCACACTCCAATTTTTTTTGCTTTTTATTTCTGCATATCTCTATCCCCCTCCATCGCACCTCCACCATTTTTTTCATTGGTGTTTTACGTCCGGGAAGGCCCTGATTGGGCTTGCATCAGTGATGCCGTCCCTTCATTCTGTCTAGAGGTCGTCAGATCCATGCGGTCGAACCGCAGGTTCTGCACTCTACCTTGTCCGCCCCGTAATGGTTGACCATTACTAGCCGACAATACTGCGATATCCGAGAACGACGAAAGGCGTGTCAAGAAGGCGATTACTCCCGATCGGTTCGATGAGATGGCAAGGCACTGACGCAAGACCGCTCCTTTGGAGGCACTCCGCTCCCTCGTGAGCTATGACGTGCTTCGTCGGAAGGACCGGCTCATCTTGTACTTTTAACCCGCCTCATGCCCCTCTCTTCCGTCCCCGATTGATCCACTCGCCTGCACACCAAAGCTACCCCTTCATTGGGCATCGCTTCACCACCATGTATGTGTGCGCCAATACATCGGCACTCTCGCTTCTCTCGTTTCCGTCGGAACGCAATCATGACCTCAAGTTATTTCCTCCCCCAGTCAACCCCAGGCCCATCCCAACCCTTGCGACGTCATCCCGTGCACTAACGTTTATTATCAATTTTTATGCCCTGTATGCCTAACGCAGCTTCTCCGGCGCCGAATCGGCGCCGACGACTAGTTGTCTGCTACGCCTCCCCCCTACCTGTTCGTCCTCCGATGAACACGCGCAACGGAACGCGGTGTTGAGGATTCGTTGTAAATGGGTAAGGTGGGAGATGGCACTATGCTCCTGTTCGTTGCAGTAGTAATGTCCAGCTCAAGCCCTTGCGGCCCACTCTGAATTATCTCCTCAGCTCCCTCATTCTGCTGAATCGATTTGGCTGCTTCCGCATATGCACCTCGTCTCTTCCGTAGCGTGGCTAGTTCCCGCTCGTTGAGTTCTGTAGTTGATGCGCTTGCGTAGAGCGACCTTGTCGAGGATGCGGTAAAGTGGGGGAACTTGGTTGATTGTCCGGAGTGTAGGTTTGGTGATTCGCACTCGCCAGTCGGGCTTGCCGAAATCGCCTGCCTGCTCGGGTTTGTTGCTTGCACTTCCTTACCGAGGCTACCTACCCTTTACCCACTACGCACATACGCACTTGACCCTCCTTACCCGTACACCGTGATTGTTCCGCCGCATAGTTCGTTGAATCATAGCGCTCCTTGGTTCATCATATATGATGTGATACCTCAAAGCCACGCGTGAAATTCGGCCCTGGGTAGGTGGGATTTTAAGCATTCGTTCCGATGCCGCACGCCAATCAAGATGAGTGGAAAAGCCTCCGTTACCCAAACCCAACCTAAAACTTTCGATTAAAAATAATTTTCGGTACATACCCTCACGCTGTTGCTGAAATTAATTTTTTGCCTCGGTCAAGTACACGACGAGCGTTGGGTTTCAAGTTGTGATTCCTCAGCGGCAGTAATGTCTTCATCCATTTGCTCCATTGGGTGGCACAACCTCGTTTTCCAGTCCCTGACAGCTGATGCAGACCCCGGAAGCATATCCCTAGGATACGAAAAAGGACAGAGATAAGTTTACTTCCGGCAAACCCGAGTCCGCCGCAGACTGTCGTACATAGATGGTATAGTCCGGTTCGGCCCAACAGTTCAGCAACGGCGACACGCGCTCCTGAACGCGGGGCAATTTGTTTTTTAGGTATGTCAGCTGATGGATGTCGTACCTTTTTAGATACTGGGCGGTCAGGGACGAGGCGACGTCCCCCACATCCCCCATTGTATGAATCTGATGGGCTGTACGGAATATGCTATGCGCCTCGTTTTGCTATCCACAAAAGCCCAGTATTTCCTCCGTTTTTTTCCACGCTTCGATCAGTCCCGCCGAGAAACGTCCCCGGCACTCGGCTTCCCGCCGGCAGGGCGATGAGTGCCAGGACTGAATCTGACCTGATTCGATGAACACCGAGCGCTGCTTTTCTGAAGCCAAATTCAACCTTAGAAGTTGACTAACTTATGTGGGTTGATCCTAGTCAAAGCCTCGATGATGTCCACACAATCCCCGAGATCGCTCTATGGCTTTGAACACCTTATCTTGAATGCCGGAAGGTCCAGCATCAAGATACCGCTGATTTCGATAACTTTGACTACGTTGTGCTACATGCAGTTTTCTCCACTCTAAGAGTCATCGCAAGTATGCATGCCCAGGACATACCGGTTCATTCACAATCAGCACAACGTGGTCTTAAACAACAAAGGTTGGAGCGGGTCGTGAGATCGCTTCAGAGCTTGAAGCCCACGGTGAACAGACCTTTGACAACAACAGACTTTGGGGCGTGAGGGTTAATAAATACCACAATGTTAGTCGAAAGGATCAATGACCGCTTTACTTGCGTCACCACTAGGTCCCAATTTAGGCTGAGAACCGCCAGAATAGGCTAGCGTATAGCAGTCCAGTGTCGCGCTCACGGAGAGCCACGGAGGTAGGATTGTGTGTAAATACCTACTGTGTATGAGCCAAGTAAGCTCGCTTCCTGGAGATTGAGCGACTCAAAGTCCTGGGATTGACCGTATTACTGTACCTCGGATACGCTTCTGAAACACCATCCCGCTATTTCGTTCGGCGAATTTCTGAATCTCTGGAGTCGAAACTTTTAGGCGTTCAACTCGGCTTGTCATAGCTCTCCTTCGCCCATCTGCGCGGTGACTCCGACGTATGGTAACATGGTTTTGAAAGTCGGAATCACGGACTCTTGATAAGCATTTGACACTTGTGATGGAATCAGCGAGTGGATTCGGAGGCAGCAGTGGGTTGCCTCGTCTATGGAGGGTAAGAGAAGGTCAGAACCTCCAAAGTGCCAGCAACGAGGGGCAGGTGAGGGTCGTTTGAGGTGTTGATTATCACCAACTCAACACCTTCATAGGTCCTCGAGCGTGTCCAAGGCAGTTCTAAACATGTGTTACGCCTCCCAGAACTTGGTGCCTTCCCCCGCTTGCTATGCTTCATGCAGATCCGCGGGACATGGAAACCGTTCGGTTATTCTGGGTGCTGTTTCCGTTGGCCATGTAGTTCTGTCGATTTCAAGCTCGGGCGGAGGCCGAGACTTTAGATGTAAACGTTGTGCGTCACACTCTTGCGAGGACCATGAATTGAACGCACAGATGGAGTGCGAGCCACTCACTCAGGATTATCTAGACATTCCTCTTGATGTTTCAAATTAAAACATGTAGATACACAATGCCTGAAGGATTTCGCACCACGAGTAGATGCACACCCACGCTTTCAGGAGTGACTTAACTTAGGTTGCGAAGCCGAACGACTGAAGACTCACGGACTCAGCGCAAATCCAGGATTCAAAGATATCCATATCCAAAGCCTATTCGGCTGTACTTGAAGTTGTTATTCTTTGCGAGAACTCGAACTCCCAGGAGCTATTCCCACCTCGCGGTCAGTTGCCCCACCAAGTAAATCTTTTGTTATTCAAAAATTGAAGTGATTGGTAAATACTGGTAATAAGTGATTCTGACACTCGTCAACAGACCGCCAGCTGCTTTACGACATCTGTCAAGAAGTACTTGTCGATGTCGCCATGGAGCATAAAGGCTACTGTGTTATGAAATACGACCCCACTAGGGATATAGAGGCCCAGAAATGTACTTGCTCTAAGGCATAGGAGGAGTGATCAGGATAGGAAAAGTGGGTTCGACGTTGTTGAACACAGGATAAGCGGAGAGAGGGTCTCGTAAGCACCTCCACCTACAGGTGGGCGTAGATAGCGTATATACAAAAATACACCGAAATCATATCAACCCAACTTGGCTTTCTTCGTCGCGGGCTGCTCTGGCTGATCACTTCCAGGTCTTTCACTTTCCCTCCGTTTCTTCAGCCCCTGTTGTACCCGCAGCTCCTTGATGCGATTGCCGAATGCCACAGCAATTTGACCCACTTCGGATTCTTCACCATTAAAGTGGATGGCATTACGGATCATCAAGTCTATATCTGCTTCCCAAGCTTCGGGCGTCTCGTACTTGTCAGCATCTATTTTTTGCCGTATCGTCCTGAGGTCCCGTGCGTCCTTGCGAGGTATTATCTCGTGATACTGTGGAATCCCGAGAGCGATCGGGTCTACGGGTTCCCGGAAAACGAATGACCTTGAGGTCGTGTCAGGGTGACAAAATCATGCTACTGGACGAAGACGTACAGTGGGTCTTTCACGAGTGTAGTCATCAGGGACTGCAAGCTTCGCTTCTCGCTCCACCCCATCTTCTTCTCCGCAACCCTAGCCCATTCCTTCTTGAAGACCCGCTCTAGGACGTCTGCGCACTGGACAGGGTATGTCGTCGGCGGGTTGAATAGCCTACAGTTGCTGAAAACCAATTCAATATCTCGAGTAAATTCTTCCGTCGTCAAATATTTTCCCGAGTTAAGGTTCAGCGTCATCGTGCCGAAGTCCATAGGGTTCTTGATCTCGTCAAAGTACCTGCGGAAAGCGTTGAATTAATTAGAACTAATATGCAGGTGAGGAAAATGGGGTACGTTGGACAGCCATCCTGTATTGGATCCACGGGTCTCGAGAATATAGTAGCTTCCGGCAATTTCAACAGGTTTTTCAGCACTTCGCGGGCTTTGGCCTTGTTAATGGGCGTTTCGGAGGCAGTAGAAGGTCTAGTTGGGGTCAGAGATGTCACCTCTTTCTCCTTACCCTTGGTCGACGGTTGGCGACTTCCTGCACGAGGCTTGACCTCTGCGTTTGTAGCAGGCTCTGAGACAGAGATTGAGGGTCTCTTGATTTTGATTGACCCGGGAAGCTTTGCGGGAGATGTCGCGCGCGTTTCCTTCTCCATAGAATTTGGCTGTGGACTCTTGCTGGGCTTCTTGCTAGGCGAAGCTAGTGCTAGGATCTCTTCGTCTTCCTCCAACTCATCCAACAAGTCTTTCTTCCTCTTCCCAGGAGCAGCGGTCTCCGATCCTGCTGTCGATTGTCGCTGTTTCTTTGACGCAACAAGCTTTTCTTTCTCTTTCTCAATGGCGATCACTTCTTCCAATAGATCGAAGGAGCCATCGTCTACCACTGGTACTGATGTTGTATCTGCAGGCTTGGGTTTCCGTCCTTTGGGTTTGACGGTAATAACTGTCTTCGGAGTAGTCGAATTGTTGGAGGGTGCGGGAGGTTTGGCGCTTGGGGTGACGTTTCCGCCAATCTTCAACTTCAGAGTTGGTGTGGGTGCTGGAGCACCTGTTGATACTGCAGGTGTGGCTGTTTTCGATGGTGTCGCTACCGTCTTCATCTGAATTGGAACTGGAGGCGGAGGCATCGGCTTGGGTTGATTTGCAGACTTCATGTCAATGGTATTATTGATGCGTGCCCAGCCTATTAAACGGTGAGAACTAAGATTTACCAGGAACACAGACGGGACACACTTTTGTCGAACACTGATTCTAAAGCGAGGGTCTCGTTGTACGCAAAAGTACCAGGCATGTTGTAGGTTTTTGCGTTGCGGATCATGAGACGAAAGTCTGCCTCGAACGCAAAGCGTTCTTTGTACATCCCAGCCTCGAGCTTGGCATTCATAGCACTGATATCCATCGGATTCTTGATTATCTCAAAATAGCTACCACGATCATCAATTAAAGGATAAAGAGTTGGGATGTGTGATCATACTTAGGTGCGCGATCTCTGACGGGATCGACAGGTTGTAGAAATAAATTGGAATGTTTACTAGACTTAAGCTTCTGTAAAGCTGTTCGGCACGCTTTGAGGTCAAAGGATGTCATTCCGCCGCTTTGTGCCCTCGGTACGACCTTTGCTTCTTTATTCTTTGCCTTTACCTTGATCTTTGTTCCGATGGACGTCTTTGGCGCAGATCCTTGTTTGGTAACAGCAGGTTGTCCAGCGACCGGAGTAGAGAGAGAGGATATATTGGCTGCCTCCGCATGGGCAGATGGAACAAGGCGGATTTTCGGAGTCGCTGGGGTTGACACAGGCGTATTCCTTGGACCTCCAGATTTGATGGCTCGCGACGGTTTCGGAGGAACGGGAATCTTGACAAAAGGCAGGGGAGGTGTCTCAGCCACCGGAGTAGGGGGAGGTAAGTGAATAGAGAGTTTTGGAGGAGCCTCCTCGGCACCGCGAACAAGGACATCTGCCAATTTGATGATAGACCACCTTACATCCTGGTCGGCATCGGGTGCGCTGAATCATGTGAGTAAAGCTACTACTTGAATTTCGCGGAAAGAGCCAACTTACAGGGCAATGGGTAAGAGAAACTCCCGAACCATCTCATTCTTGCCAACTTCCTTGTCCTTCCTGAGGGTTCTGACAAGAGAGTCTACCTCACTCTTCTTCGCCTCCTTGGTTTTGTCCTGAGCCGACCCATCCTCCTCGATGAGGAGTGACTCTGATTCCTTAGCAGAGTTTTTCAGTTCGCCCATGGACACCAGCAATGCAAGAGATTGGCACGCGTTACGTGCTACGTGGCGGCGTACTGTACGAGAGAAATCACCCGCCGCAACGGCCAGAATGTAACGCATGATTTTGGGTGTGTACCACTTGGTGAGGAACAAAGCATCAAAAGCCGCTACGCGAACTTGAGTGTAATTACCCTCGCTGTGAGAAAAAATGAGACAAGTCTGCGATATTGGATACTGGAATCGTTAGCTACCGCGTGAGTGGGAAGTATACACGAGGGTCATTTGGGATCAACCCCGTAACGCTTAGGATAAGGCGAAACTGATCTAGAGGTCAATTCAAAGCATGTGACTAGAAGGCATCAAGTTCACCTCGAGCGTTGCTATCGTCACAACGTTATGGGGAGAGGGAATAAGTCTGTCCATGCTGCGATATCTATCGACCTCGGATAATGCCTGCTTTAGGAGGTTTGCTTCCTCGGATGTTTGGTCACTCTTAACCTCCGTTGGGAATAGTTCTCCACGCTCGGGAGGGACAGTGGAGACACTTGCGCATGCCAAAGCAGATATTATCGTGCAGATATAGAACGCATCCGTATACTGAGAACAGTGAGCTCATTACCTAAGAATAGTAGCAGAATACGCACAGAATTAGCGGTATTGTCATTATACTTTAACTGGTCTATCAGAAACTGCCGGACGATTGTTGGACATTTCCCGTTTGCAAATCTGACCTGGGAGATAGATTTAACAATTGCCTTGTAGAGAAGGGATCAGTGGCATGGAGGCGGTTTACGATCCTAAGTGCCCACCCTCCGCACGAAGTACTCTGCGATGTCAGAGAAGTCGTTCGGCCTCGGTACATACGAGTGGGTGAAAAGGTCTTGCTGAGGGTCATCCGGGTCATAACAGTATCGTAGAAAGAGTTTGAATAGGTGGAATAAGCCAAGGAAATCAAGCTGTTGATAGGCGCACTAGACTGGGATGAGCAAACAAAGTCCCTGACAAGACAGCGATACACACCGTCACGAGGGCCACGGCAGCTTCGCAACGCACTCTGTAGAAGTAGTTCGTTACTAGCACAGTCTTTGTAAATGTGCTCGAGACAATAGCATTCGGCATTTTCGACAACGCCCTAACTGCCTGAAGAATCGTGTGAACCAAAGCAATGGATGGTGCAAATAATGTGCACTACCTCGAGTTGCGCAACGACATCCCTATCTCTTTGTAATTGTGAGACCCACATGAAATCGGGTTGGGTAAAATCAATGGTCGCAATCCACTCGAAGTCTGCGTCCATTCGTATCCATTCGTACGTTGCTCCGCTCATGACTTGCTCATCATCTTCAGTCCAGTCGGCTACTTTCCAGTTTTCCCGCTCTTTTTCTTTCTCCCAAATCTCCAACCCAAAGCCCATGTCAATCATACCCATGGCCTCCGCGGCTTCAGCGTCACCCTCTGCCGCTGCTTGTGCAGCAGCTTGGCGAGCAAGGTAACGTTTCGTATTGCGACGGACTCGCTTATATTTTGTGTTGAATGGCACTTCGTATCGCTTGAATGAGGAACGGATATCAAGGACGTGCTCATATGGCGTCCCATCAGCTTCATGAATTCGAATAGTCATTTGACCCTAGACGTGAAAGAGCCCTGAGTCGTCCGTGAGGTAGGAGAGGTGAGGGATCTTACCTCGAAGAATGGAACTGGGTTGAGAAGGGTCCTACGAACTTCGTCATGCTCGTAGCCTTTCCAAGCTGGTGCGTCCTGTCGCATCGTAATCTCTACTGCCATTTTTTTCCTGTTAAAACTGGCTGAGAAACCGAAGCTCGGGCAGCCACTGCCGTATATCCACTGGTCTGCGAACGATGTAAGGTCGGCGCCGCTGACTTTCCTACATGTCCTAAGGAAATGGGATGTCGACAATGTGTTATGCTGTAGCTCTCCAGAAATCGCAGAAAGAAAAAGCTTGGGAAGGACGCGCGATAATCCCAGTGACGTGCCGGATTTGCACAAACGACGATCCAGGATGTGAAGAACAAGAGGGGACTTGAGGTTAACGAACGGAAGAACCGCAGAATCAGGAGGATCTTGTATCTGAGGTTGGCATACGGGCGGCATTGCACCCTGGTCCCATTCAACGACCCGCTCCATATCCTTCTTGAGGCGGAAGCGATACTCGTTATTTCCCAGGAGTTTGCGCAGAAATAGTCCGGTAATGTATAAGCCCAGTCCATTGACAAGCCATAAGTCGGACCAAGTTTTTGGAAGGATATTAATTCCAACCCATTGGGAGGCTAACGCATGGCTCAAAGACTGTCTGGTCTCATAGACTTGGTCGATGGCATCTTCGCTATGTAGCAAGTCCACTGAAACGATCGTCAAACCGGAAGTATCGAAGCGGAGCGTTGAGAGTTCATCCACGAATACAAACTTGTGCGATCCAAATGGATAAGACCCAAACTCTGTTGTGAAGAAGGTCATAGTTTGCCGGACAAAGGGAATAGAAGCAGCGAGTTGAGTCTCGCGTCCAGGTGGACAGAAAGCATGCATCAACGGTTGCAAGGAATTGCCCAGGTCGTCCCCAGCCACATCACCAGCGGAAATGGGCAGTATGTGAAATGGGCCAGCTGCAAAGCCGATATGTTGGACCGATGTGGGTGTTGCCTGCGAAAAGGTGAAGATGGTTTTATTGGAGTTATATGGGTGGGCCACCTTTTCGGCAGGACTCAGTAATTATAAAAGTGAGTGTAGTGTATCACAGCACCTGTTCAACCAGCTCTCCGCTACATATTACCAGAGTGGGGTGTTCACTTTGAGCGTCATCATCCAAGGCAGCGGGAGAATCTTCGAGACTACGTGGAACTACAAATTCGAAGTCCCAGGTACACCGCTCCCAGAGGCTGTCAATGCATGGGACCCAGCACCGTGCTGCATCTGGAGAAGAGGGCGTTGTGTATACATGGGGTACGCGCTGTGATCAATTAGCAAAGTACAACAATGCAAAGAATTTAACATACGTATGGATACGCATCCGAGGGTCGGACGAATGTCAGCCCATCGGCAGGGTTACGCACACTATATTCAATGTGGATAGTGAGAGGGGCAAACTCGAGGTTAGGCAGGGCTGATGCTCCGGGGGTCTGTGGCTCGGGTGTAGCAGCTAGGATCAATCAGCACTCGCCCCATTAATGAGGGGGTTGGGGCTATTACCCTCGCTAGAGGCGATGCCGGCGTGAAAACTTCCAGACACTTTCAGTGGCACCTCCTTCGGAATTGCGATTGACAATTCGCCCTCGTCCGCCTCAGCCAAGGCTGAGTAGAGTTTTCGCTTTAACTCAGGATGTGTGTGCACATCTTGGGGATTTGAAATTGCCAGATTTGCAAGAGGGTCATATTGCACAAATTCCGCACGATGAGATGCAATAGTCACGCTATGAACGGCTGAGGCGACGCGTCAGGCAGTGATAACGACAACGGCCTCACGGTTTGACGTACTGCATTGACGGCAATGGAGATGAATAGTTCTGAGATACTTGTCATTTGGTACAATGAGTATATCTGTGTAACCCTGAGGAAGATTTGGGTAGGAAATAAATTGGCAACAGGAGAAAAGCGTACCCAGAGTGCACCGGCGAAGTCGATTTCAAGGACGACGTTCTGATGGCTGGTAGAGATAGGAGAAGAATAAATTAGACGAAAGAGAGGTGATTTAAAGTGGTACGTATATTGAAAAGCCTCGACGTAAGTCCTCTCGATGCATGTTGTCGTGACTCTGCTTGTTGTGCTTCTCGATGTCTCCACGCCAGTGGCCAGTGCCAGGCCCACGCCAGCATATCGATCACGTGTGCAGACAGTCCCGGACCGCACCGGGCCGAGATATGTATCCTATCCTTACCTCACATTCACCATTCACACACCACCATCTTGCACCTTGACACTCGGCAGTGTGAGTGCGCGCAGATATGCCGCCAAAATCGATATTTAGACAACCAGGAGCTCAGCACTTTCAGCTTGTTCATCGCTCCCAAAGGGATCCTCTCATTAATGATCCTGCTGCAAGCCAG
>QLOT01008457.1:0-27365 GCA_003313875.1 Russula aff. compacta | reverse complement strand
CCGTATGATATAGATCTCTAATATTCTGTTTGTATGTCAAAGTGATGAGCCCCATTGCCCTGTGACTCCCTCGCGGTTCTCTGCCGCTCAGCCTCAATCACGGCATCAAATTTTTGTTGCTCTGTGACGCGATCAACGGCTGGATGCTGTGATCCCCGAGCTCGATCGCCTCCCGTATTTTCAGATCTTGGTCGGCTGGCGTTTTGTCGCAGTTCATCCCAGGAAGATCTTGTCGCTGTGCTGCGCGCATGTTCCGCTCGGATCTCCTCCCAGCGACTCCTACGTTGGGAAGGCTGTGTAGGGCCTGAGCAACGTTTGATGGTGAGTGTCGTAAAACAGGAGGGATGAGTACTGTACTGGGGGTGTGATCCATGGCCGTTCTGTTAGCGAGGGCCTCTTCCCCCCATCCCCTCGAGTTGACGGCGTTGTCATTCAGTTCCTGGCTCTCGTTGTCGTATGCAGGGCTAGTAGATTGGCCTGACGGTTTTTCACCCAACCTGGACTGAATGTTATCTAGCGCTTGAAAGAACGCAGGCCGGTTGTCCAGATTACGAAAGAAATCTGCGTGCGCATTGGCACGCATGACTGTACCTCCAATGACGCCGCCTGCAGAAGCGAATGCAGCGAGGGAGGCGATACGATGGACAGGAAGCGGTGGTCGACGGAGAATCTGGCCATAGACGACGAAGGAGAGTGTGCCGATAATACCGCCGGCAATCTAAGAAAGACGAGGAGAGTGGGTGAGAGGAGTGCAAGAGTTGGGCTAGTAGCGGACGGGTGAACGGACAGAGTAATAACGTTGTGAGCCGGGAAAGAAGTCGACGGCGGCGTCAAAGTCGTGTTGGGTTATGAGGCCATTGTGGAGCTCTGGGCGGAGAAGTTGCTCTGTGCGAGAGCGGGTATTGAAGTTTGATTCGAGCCAAGCGAGGGGGATTGGGACGGGAGGAGGGATGTTGGAGGTGTTAGGCAAGTCAGTCATGGCGGGCGGGTGCGGGTGTACACGATGCGGTTCAGCTTCCGCGCCTCCTTCGTCCTCCCACTATTCTATTTACACCAAGACTTATGAGTGCACCTCAAGTGCTTCTCTCAGACAAAGCCTTGCCTCCCATCGCAAGAGGCAAACTTCCCCCTACCCCAGCTCTCGAGGATCCAGCTGCTTTCTCTTCCTCACCACCTCAACTCCCGCCAAAATTCACTGCTTACCACCACGAGCCATCGCCACCCCTCAACCGCCTCCTGCCTCCTCCCATCGATGTTGCTGCTTCGAACGAACTTTTAGGTCAAGGTGATGCTCTATACTTCTTCCCTACGCGATTTCTCAAGCCCCTTGCCCCCTGTAGACCTCAACTCTCCTTCTGCCACTCCCTCCAGCCCATTGAGCCCCGATTCACGTACTAAGCGCCCAAACCCATTAGCGGACCTCATTGACACGGAAAAACTTTATGTAGAACAACTGACAGGTGTCATTCGCGTGGGTGGCCCCTCCCGCTCGTTGACATACCGCTTGCTTATGCTGGAGCAGAAAGTCGCTTCGGCATGGTCGCGCACAAACCTCCCTCCCCGTGACTTAGATCTTATGTTCAGAAGTTTAGAGAGCGTATACAAAGCAGATCGGTCCCTACTCGCCGTCCGTGCTTTTAATCTCACTTCAACCCGTGTAAGCTGATCTGATGCTGTCGAATCAGCGCCTCAAAGAAATTGGCACGAACCCTTCCTCACCAAAGGCACTCGGTGATCTCCTTATGCGATGGGTGGGTCCCGGCGCCTCGGTGTGGAACGGCGAACTTCATAACCATCTCATCTTATTCGACAGATTGGCGAACTTGAAGCGCCATATACGTCATATTGCGAGCGGTACTGTACAGGCTTTGACATATGGGAACCTGTGCAGAACAACACTCGTCTCCCGGGGGTGCTTGCGGCATTTTCAGCAGCACAGCCACCTCCCAATGCCTCACCTTCCGACCCCAGTTCGCAAGTATGGACGCTGGACGAGCTGTTCCTTCTCCCGATGGCGCGTTTGAAGTACTTCAAAAAGTTGTACGGCCGCCTGTTGAAAGGAGCACAACCGGGTCGAAACGACTACAGGCTTCTTGTTGGTGCCACCGAGATGCTTGACAAGCTACTTGCTATCTTGGATGTTCGGGCTAACATCACGGCTGGATCACAAACTCCAGAAACAGAAGACGAAGTTGTGGTTGATTTTCGCCAAGCAACCAATAAATCAAACACTCAGGAATTTCCTCCCGTTGATACTACGACAGGGAGCGAGACAAGTTCGGCCAGGGGATCTGGCCTCTCTAGCATGTCCGTGTCAGTTCTTTGTTGATGGGGTTTCGTCATTTACAACCTTTTCAGTGCGAGATCTTCCAACGATACTAGTTTGTCCTCACCAGAGCCAGGCTCAGCAGGTGACCTATCGATTCCTCTAGTCGATCTTGAGAGCCGTTTAGCAGTGGAAAGATGCCTGGATATTTTTACCATGAAGTCAAGGGTAAATTGCTTAACTAGCCTCTTCTATTCAAGCCCCCTGCTGACCTCAGGCCAGCCGGTGCGCCTTCAGATTTTCCCTCCTGGATTACCCTACGCAAGGACCATGAGGATTGCTGTGGACACCGCTATCCGCTTCCTCCCTCGATCAACCGGTGTTGAAGTTAACCACCCTGATGGGCGGGTTTTTATTCTCTCGGATCTTTTCCTCTTGTGCGAGAAAATGGCCCCCGGGGAGAAGAGCACAGAAGTTCCCGGGGCGGATATGTGGCTGCTTTACCCTCCTTTGGCAGGGAAGCATCTCAAAGTGACGAAGGTGGAGGGCGAAGGTGGGACTTATTCATAGTATTCGGATGCCAGTCACTGACCAAGTATGCGGGATGCAGCCCTTGCGTTGCAAGTGACCATTTTAAGAAGGGAAAAATTAGTCCTAGTATTCTCAACAGCGGCTATGCGAGAGAGGGTGTTCTCCGAGCTTAGTGAATGCGTTGAGTTTGCCAGTGCTGGTAAGCATCTGTCCCCGTGTCCTTTTCTAAATTAGAGCTCACTTCTGTGAAACCAGTCCATGCTGCTTCCAAACATCCACTCCCTCCCATGCCAGCGCTAAATGGGAACTCCAAACCTCAACCCGCTTCCGGAGATGGCATCCCGTCTTCTCAGACGGCACCAGAGTTACGTCAATCCAATGGTCCACCTGCCGCTAGTCGTAGCCCTTCGCCGCGCCGAGTTTCCTCTCCAATTGGCAATCTCAGTAGCCCAGCATCTCACCGCGGCTCTGGTCCCCCTTCAAGGAATAGCCATGAGTCTACGCCTGTCTCCCCAATGTCGCTCACCAGCAGCATGTCGAATCTAGTACACTCTCTTGAAGCACAGATTCAACAAGGCGGCAGCGGGACACAGCCGGTGCACGATCCCCATATATCCCCAACGTATCCAGTACGCCGACCTTCTCAAGCTGAAAGCTTGAACAACAACGTCGGACAACCGCAGTTTGTAGGCGGGCCCCCTCCTGGACCTGCATCCACTTCTCAGAGTTCGTCACCTCAACCCGTAGCCCCAGTTCCCAGAGTTGGTCCTCTTCCCGGCCAGGTAATTGGTCCTGGGCAATTGTTTCCCTCTCAGCGCTCTGCAAGTGCGGATCTCTCGGGCGGCCCCTTGGGCCTTGCACACACCCACCAGCCAATGCATGGCATGGACCCATCATCTGGTCAGAGAGGCCCTCCACATTTGTCTCCAAACCCCGCAAATGGTCAAATTGCGCCTACAAATCCTCCATACGTTGTTCCCCCTGTTCCTCCTGTTCCCGGGTCCTCGGCCCCATCCTTTCAGGGCGCTCTTCGTAAGAGCCCATCCGCCTCGCCACTCAATCCACAACGCGAGCACCCTCCATTCGACGGAGGACCGCGTCTAAGAATGATTAGCAGTCCCAATCTACTGCTGCCACATGCGAATTCATTTGGATCAACGGGCGAGCCGCAACCTCGCCTCCTTCCCCCGTCCACTCAGTTCCGTGCACCATCGATGGTCGTTGATTCAACTGATGGACGGAGCCCACCCACGTCGCCGACAGCGGAAGTCCCCACTGGACCGGTCACGTCTACCATTTCTGCACAAATGAAGTGCAAGGTATTTTTGAAGCAAGCTCATGCACAGTGGAAGTCGCTCGGGTCATCCAAACTGAAGCTGTATCGCGAGCAACCAACAAACGTGAAACAGTTGGTGGTAGAGGCGGAGGATAAGAACAAATCTGTGTTGATCTCAACGATCGTGCTCACGGATGGCGTCGAGCGTGTCGGGAAAACGGGAGTTGCGGTCGAACTAAGTGATAATGGTGCGCGCACCGGGATCATCTACATGATTCAATTGCGCAACGAACAAGCTGCCGTTGGGCTATATGAGGGTCTCTTGGCGGGTTCAGATAGGACAGCTGCACGGCAGACATAATATTCGGACGCTCTTGCTTTATAGTGTATATTCAGACATTTTCGGTCCCGTTCTTACACACGCATACTCGTTCTCTGGTTGCTTTTTTCTTACTTCTTGATACCCAGTTGGTATTTGCATTCACTAGAACGACCTAGAGAAGGACGAAATCTAGAAATGGTGCTCACGAAATAATGACAGCTTAGTCAACGCTATCCCATTGAACCTCAGCCGCGAGGGAGACGTGATCACTACCAGATATTCCCTTGCGAGGGAGGCCAGGTTGGAGACTTTCCGTTGTGTGTGGCTGAAGCAGGCGCACAACAGATGCTCTTAGGTCGGGAGGATCAATGACCCAGATGTAATCTAAGAAATTTGTTCTGCTAGGGTTTGATGCGAATGAAGTGAGATACCGACCTAACACGCTCTGCCAGTAGTGTGTGTAGCTTGTCCATTCCGGTTCATACGCGCCTCGTTGATGAGACGGCAATCCCATCCGCTCGCCACAACGTAGGACAGAACGAGCAGAAATCTTCTCTAGACGCCTTTGGCCTTCGTCGTACAGACTACGCGGGCGCGAGCTGACGACAGCAAAAAGCTCCATCAATTCAGACGATGTAAGCAAGCCGTCATCGGGCAATGCCTCACGAGCATTCGTGATCATTAGATCCGGATGCGTCTGTGCGCCGGCATCTTCGTCGTCATCGGTCGCGGCGGGGTTGGTGAGCAGTACGGACGGGTCGACGGAGACATGCACGACGCGCGACCTTTCGAGAAGCTTCTCCTGAGCCGGTGTCAGCATGTCTCCGACCAGGAGGGCATAACCGGGTTCCGTGGGGCTGAAGTTGAAGTCTGTATACACAAGAAGCGCTCATCAGGGGATGCCTCAGGGCACCGGAGATGAATCAATTGCGACTTGCCCCCTGCAAGGAAGCATGGCCAGGACAACAGCCCCGAGTTTTCACGGTACTTGACGACTTCGCGAAGTAAGATACCTGCCTGTCTGAGATCGTATCGATGACTGTGGTCGAACACGTCGCAATCAAAATACACTACCTCGCTCGTTCATACGCATACCTGGACGGGAGTAAAGAACAGGTCGAAGTAAGTTGTATGCGCGCTTGTTGGATTGAATTTGACTGACGAAGGATGCCAGAATAGGTGGGTTGTCGCCACCACATAGCCTTCACCGGGCTGCCCGACCTTTTCCAAGGCGACGACGTTTGCTACGTTCTTCGTGCGGAAACTTAAACCCCTGCGTGAGAGTTGAGCGCCATGCAAGCGGACGTCTATATCGTCATAGTAAAGGACGAATTGGTGGCGAATCTTGAAGGAGTCTTTGCGGAAGCCGATAAGACAACCATGTTTCTTGCCGGGCCCTGCCGCGTACACACGGCCATAGTTGGCTTGTTCCAAGACAGGTATGAGCTTTCCTAAACGATCAACCTCCTGCGCTAATGAGCATGTGTGCTAGTCCGCCTTTGCTCTGGTTATTCTCACTTGAAGGCACAGAATGTCTGCGTCTGCAGATAGAATTTCCTTGAAAGCCATGTGCTCTCGCTGGGCAGCCTTCAAGCAGTCACTGTTGGGGAAAAGCTCGCGACCTTGGTATGATTTTGAGAGGCAACTGGCGATCAATCATGTGCATAGTCACTCACGGACAAGGCACTGTGCCAAGAGCTGAAGACGATTGTTAGATTGGTCATATGTCTCTCTGACGCTGTGCACACCAGCAGAGAATACGAACATTCCATGTCATGATTTTCACAGGACGCGCGGGATTTGACAAATTTCCCGGGACTGTCAACCATGGCCGTGCGATAATTTGACCTTTTTCATTATTATTTACAACGCCAGTATTCGTAGTAGCACTCTGTTTCTTCAAGCGACGGGCTTCCCGGAGTGCGAGCTGTTCTGGAGTGGGTATGAACGTCCCCGGTTCGGGAAACATCAGCTGGGCAGTGAACCGGAAGGAACGCGCAGTGCGAGGGCAAATGCGAATGCGAATGTGGCGGCAGCACGGGAGCATTAAATTTTGAGAGATGCTGTGTTACGGGTGCCTGGGCCGGCGTGTCAGTGCTGTGTGTGCGGCTGCTTTCCTCACCTCATTCACTGGCACAATTCGGCACAAAAGGCCCTCACATGAATCGTTTATTTTCCTTCTTTAAAAGGCGTCAGACAGCGCCAACTTCAGCGTCCTTCTTCTCTACCAACAGTCCCCGTCTTTCTCCAGCGTTACAACCTGCTAGTGATATGTCTCCTGCTCTGCATCCACCCTCTTCGACCGCTGCTTCCGAGACTTATGGAAACTTTGATCTCGTAAAGCGCGTCAAGCTTGGCTTTTCCGAAGTAACGGTTTCCAGCTGGCGTAGCAGGGTTACTGGTCTTAACGTGGTTCACTTGGATTACGAGGGTGAGCGAACTCCGGCTGTGTGCCTCCCTTCCTCCTATTGCATTGCGTTTACTCTGCCAACAGCTCCTATCGTGAATGGTTATTTTGTAGTGGCCACCGAAAGTGCGCGAATCTTGCCTCCGCAATTTTGTGCTTACAATACGCAGTTTTCAACGACACTGGTTGTCCGCACACGCTTGAGCAGTGAGTACACGTTGAGCACGCGTGGCTTCGTACCTGATGTGGGCGCCTCTAAAGTCTGGTCTTTATGGGCTCGGAGAAGTACCCTTACAAAGGCATCATAGACCACTTTGCGAACCGCGGCTTCTCCAATGGTACCAATGCGTGGACCGACACGGATCACACGGCTTACACAGTCTCCACGGCTGGAGAGGCAGGATTTTTACAAATCCTTCCCATCTATGTCGATCATATCCTATACCCTACCATTTCGAAGGCTGGATTCATTACCGAGGTCCGCTGAAACTTTCTTGTATCTACGCCGGTCCGACTGGCTTCCTCGCTTTCCGTTATTAGGTGCATCATATTGACCTGCAAGGTGAGGATTCAGGTGTGGTCTACTCTGAAATGCAAGGTCGAGAAAACACTTCTGGGGATCTCATGGCACTACAGTACGTCAATGACACATGCCAATCACCTTTCTGAGACGCATGGTTCACTTCTACTGTCCTAATGCTTCATGTCCTCAGAGCGCAACGTCTGCTCAACCCCCCTGAGAGCGCTTACCGAAGTGAAACTGGTGGTTTGATGGAGGCCCTTCGAAAACTGAACGTTGAGCAAAGTGATGGATTTCTATGCTCCCCTCGTACTCAGTGCTGACTATTTCCAGTTCGTGACTACCATAAAACTTACTATGTCCCTCACAATTTGTCTCTCGTTGTTGCCGGAAAGCTCTCCAGTGGGACAGAAACCCTCCTATCTGTCGTGCAGAATAAGATCGAGCCCAGTATCATCGCGCACGGGCAACACCATGGTCCCAAGCCACCTGGTTGGAAGCGACCCTTTCTGGAGACACCCAGTGCTCACCGAAAGCCTATCGCTGAATTCATTGAGCGCACAGTAGAATTCCCGGAAAAAGATGAAAGTACTGGGGAGTTGTTGATATGTTATATGGGCCCTCGCAATGATAATCTTCTCGAGTCCAAGGCACGCATTCTCGCCTCGTCTTCTTGCGCCTTCACTCATCATGACGCAGGCGATTGAAGTTTTGAGCTCATATCTCACCTCTTCTGCTACTGCACCTCTCAACAAAGAGTTCATAGAGATAGAATCCCCCTTCTGGTATGCCTTATTTCCTCCTTCAAAGGTAGTTCTAATTGGTTGCAGCACTTACATCTATCTTGGGGAAGAAACCAGGGCGACACGTTCTGATTTATTGATTTACGTTGGTTCCGTTCCGACTGAACACTTACATACATTTGACGCTAAGCTCCATGAGAGCTTCCGACGTATCGTCAAGGACGGTGTGGACCTTCATCGTATGCAAATGGTGCTTGATCGGGATGAGCGCCAGGTACTCTTCCGTTCCGTAGTGTGTTTGCGACCCTCTAATAAATTCCAAGTTGCGCAGCAAACTGGAATCAGATGGAGGAGATGCATTCTCATCAACTATGATTGCTGACTTCCTTTATGGACCCTTGGATGGGTCTCAAATCGAGGAGGCTCTGGATGAGATCAAGCTCTACAATACGTTGAGAGTCTGGTCTAGTGAGCAGTGGACCGACCTCATTCAAAAGTGCGCTCATTTTGTGCAACATTCACTTATCTCATATAATTCGGTTAACCGTATCAGATACTTCGTTGATCCCAAACGGGTTGTCGTTCGCGGAAAGCCTTCTGCGGCAGTTGCAGAACGCCTCGAGAGGGAGGAAAAGGCTCGCATCGCAAAACAAAAAGCGGCCTTAGGTCCCGAAGGTTTGGCCCAGAAAGCCAAGGAGCTCGAAGAGGCCAAGGCCGAACATGAAAAACCGATACCCGCCGACGTTTTAAAGACTTTCCCCGTCCCCGATGTAAAAAGTATTTCTTGGATCCCTGTACAGAGCATTCAGCAAGCAGGCACCGGACGTCAGAGCAGGACACCAGCAGTGGAAAACGATGTTGGCCGTCATGTGGGCATGGATGGCCCACCTCCGTCATTTTTCGTCCAGTACGATCACGTCAAGGTACGTACGCCTATCCTTTCTGCCCAACCGAGCTCAAAACTCACGTATCCAGTCCGACTTCGTTAGCGTGCATGCTTTTCTGTCCCTGGCAAACCTACCCAGTCACTTACGCCCGTACGCACTTTTTACCCACCTGTCGTCGTTCTTACTCACAGCTGTTGTAGGTACATCCAACCGTACCTCAGTTCCTTTTTCTCTCTACCTGTGAAGCGGCAGTCTGGCGAACATCTCTCTCACGAGGAAGTTGTTGATCATCTCGATGAACAAACTGTCTTTTACGAAGTCGGCCTTGGGACCGGAGGAATGTTTACCGAGACGCTGCGTGTCAGTATACGCGTGGAAGTGGCTAAGTATGAGTTGGCGGTGGCTTGGTTGAGAGACCTCCTTTATGGCAGTGAATTCACGAAGGAGAGGTCTGTCTTGTTCACTGGGGACCCAAGGGCTGTATTGATGACAGACTGAAAAGGCTCCAGATCACAGTGGCCCAGATACAACAAGCATTGCCTGGACTCAAACGGGATGGTAGCACGGTTTTATCGGCTGTTACGACGGAGTTGCTACACGATGAGAACTCCACGGCTCGGGCTGGTGGAGTGCTTATCCAGTCTGACTTCATCCGAAGTCTTTCAGAAAAAATTATCGAAGCTCCTGAAAAAGTTATCGAGGCGTTCGAGAGTATCCGTCGGAATGGTGAGTATCTTGCACACAACTCCAGCCAATTCTTCGCTCACCAGCCTTGCCAGTCACTGACCCTACTGGTGTAAGGTTCTCCGTGACCGGAAACATTTTGAGTATTCCCAAGCCGCGGAGTATTTGGAACAAGTACTTTGGGGCCGTCCTTCCCGTGAGTTGCGCCACCTACCATCAAGACAACTTGCTGTTGACCCCGTTATGCTGCTGAAGGAAGCACCACTGTCCCCTGTCCCCTTGGGATCCGATACACTAAGCAATGTCGGCAAAAATCCGGCGAAACATGTAATGTCGTCATTGCCGTTGGTGAAGCATTACAGGCTGATGCATTTGCATAGGCTATCGTAGTCACACTCCCCACCATTGAAAGCTCATTTGTCCATCATGTTGGGAAAGGGATTCAAGGATTCGACCATCCAGATTACCCCGCTCTCCGCGTTGCGGCAGAAGTTCTGAGCGCGACAGAGAGTTTCCTCTGGGTAAGTAGTTGTGCATCCCCCAAGTTTCTACACTGCTTAGCTAGCTTGCTAGCGGTACATCCGGGGCTCTGGACTGGCGTATGGTGCCTACGTTGGGATCGACCTCGAGGCCGGTCGGGTCACGTTCACGCTTTACCGAGTACGTTCCCGTATCGTTTGGCTATGACTTCATTTCTTATGACACCTATCTTGACAGAGCTCAAACAGCCTCGAGGCTTTCAAACAAGGCGGGATAGTTGTCCGTGGTCTCGTTGATGGCTCGGTATGTTTCTTCAATATCTAGGCTAGGATTTCATTCCAAGTGCCTTGCAGATCACACTTGAGGATACAACACTGGACGCTGCTAAGAGTAGCATTGTCTTCGGCGTAACGAGGGGCGTCTCGACTCCTGGACGCGCAGTTCGTAGGCGATTAATGCTGATGTGCTATGGCTGACTTGCATCTTGTCTCCCAGGCGTCGACATCCTTCGCGAACCAAGCACTCAAAGGCGTATCACAGAACCAAAACATTGACCTCCTGGAGAAGTTCCAAGAGATAGGCAAGGACGATGTTCTGCGAGTACTGCGGAAGTATTTCCTCCCACTGTTTGATGCTTCGACCTCGGTCGTTGTGTCAGTGACTGCACCGGGAAAGGCGCACGAAATCAGCAAAGGCTTGAAACAGGCGGGCTTCGTCGTCGAAAGACGGACATTGGAGGTTGACCACGAGGATGAGAGCGAAAGTGGCAGTGAGAGCGATGACTCGGAGGGCAGGTGATTGCTATGAGTCGTGCCAACTCGTCCAGTTTTCCTGTATCGTAATACACAAATAATGTCCCAGCAATTATCGTATTGGGCTGTGGAGTTCAGTGTCCTCCGATGTAGATCCCTCGCCCAAAACCTCGATCCGTCTTTCATTTGCTTCTCCTGGCTTCAGCTCGACATTTTCTAAGAAGTCATTGTCAACCAGGAAACGGATGGCTTGGGAGAGATTGGACACGGTCATGCGAATCTCAGGCAGCAAAAGCTACGAAAAAACAGGCCGGCCATCAGCACAAGATAATGTAACGAAACGAATGTGCCCACTTACGTTGCGAAGAAGAGACGACCGCGCGGAGAAGGGATTTCGTGGCGGGTTTTTGGGTTGCGGTGGTGGAGCTCTGCGAGGATGACGTACGGACTCTGACTTTGCGAGCGTTGATAGTGGACCAGGTATGGCAGCGGGACCACCACCAGGGGAAGACATGTTGGTGAGTCTGGGCTGTGGACGGTCATAATCGACGGCCGGTGGCTGCTCCGACTCAGCATCCGAGGACGATTCATACACCTCGATCCCAGGTGGTCGCTTGGCAGACACGACCTCTGGTGCGTCGCCGTCCGATCCCGAATCAGCGTCCGAGTCCAAATGCGATGCCGTCTCCCTTGCAGGGAGCGGCACATCCTGCCGGGACTCCGCGTTCACGGTTGATCGTGGCGATGACTGGGTCGGAGCGGAGGTAATGCCACCACCACCGCCACGAGGCCGACCTACATAACTGCGATTCCGACCGCCTGCGCGGCGTCCTCGACCGCGACCACCAAAGGCTCCGCCTCTCCCCCGCTCCTGTCTCGTGGCCTCTGCGTCGAATGGAGCAGGCCTCTGACGCTTTTTCCCCATCAACGCGAGGTGATTGGGGTGCAGCTCCCCATTCGCCATAGCCTCCTCTAGCTTACGCTTCTTCTCCGCGACGCGCGCGGCCGTCGGCCAGCGGCGTTTACGCTCCGCGACCCACGCCGCTATATCTTCGGGCGTGTCAAGTCGCACGTTGGTGCCTAGGATGGGAATGAGCTTTCTGTGAGCGGGGAGCACGGAGGAACGGTTAGCCCAATCATTCGTGACTGTCACTAGGTATGGACGAGGACGTACCCTTTCAGACTAGGGTCAGCGTCCCAATCCGGCTGGCGCTTGCGAGAGTTCCATCCTGGTGGATAGATCAGATGACGGTCCATCATGTGTGTCTGCACAGAGTTGACAGAGCCGGTGAATGTGCAGCCCGAATGGGTGCACTTGCTATTACCGGGGGCATACCAGTGTGTTGGGGGCGCACCACGAGGAAAGAAGCTGCGACTACCAGAAGCTGAAGATGGATTGCTGAAAGAGGGAGAATGCCAGGATGTAGATGGGTAGGAAGAAGAATGAGTGAGTGGGTTGTAAGTGGAAGAGTAAGCGTAGCCTTGGGGGTTTACGTAGGGACGAGGAGCATATGCAGCGGTATAGTGCGGGGTGTGACTGAGCCCAGCGTATGGGTTGGCTAGAGCACTGGTCAGAGAGCGTGCAAGAGCAAAAGAGTGCTCGAGACGGCTGTTGCGTCCGAGTTCACTGTCGCGTCCGTCGTCGTCGTGTGCACTCGAGTCCATCGACCTTGAATTGAAAACAAACCAAAACAAACGAAACAGCGTCGCACGGCAAACCCGGGCCGGAGCAAAAGCGTGGTTTATGTAATACGGCTAAAAGCGTCGCACGGCACTGGGATACTGGTAGCACTAGCACTAGCACAATTGCACAAGTAGTACGGTAAAGGTCTCATCACACAGACCAGTAGTAGATACGTACAGGGAATGACTGGAGAATGCACATACATCACATTTGGAGTTTGAAAAAAAAAATAAGCCGAAAGAACGAAGGAAACACGCACGAGGCAGTCCTACCACTATGAGTAATAGTATAGACGCCAACACAGCAGGCGAAGAAACAAAAGAAGATAGCGGGGGGAAAGCAATCGACTTTTATGTTTGGAAAAGGGGACAAGAAGCACGAAGGATGTGGCGATCAGGAGCATGATAAGGCGTTTGGGCAGGAGGTCCGTCATGACTGGGGCGATAATGACGCGGGGGGAAATGAGATGATCGATACATGTATATGGACACTAGAGGGCCAACGCCCGTGAATAAAATCCCATCAATAGCCGTTGCGGATGCCTGGAGAGCGGAGAGCGAAACGTCGATGTGAAGGGGTTAATGACGGAGAAAGACTTAGTCCTGAGGTTCCTCCTCTTGACTCTGATGCTCCTTCCCAACCCGCCTCTCCTTCTCACTCTCAAGCTGGTTATAGAGCAGGAAAAGAGCCTTCTCATTTGCCTCTGGAGTACCAACGATGGTGAACATGCGTTCGCCCGTCTCGTCGTGTGGAGCCTTGGCAATGGAGATCTTGGAGCCAGAAAGACGCCTGATCTCTGTGATTTTGGTGCCACCACGACCGATGATGCAGCCAACCATATCGGACGGAATGGAGATATTTTGAGTGCGTAGGTTGGCCGGGCTTCCTGCCGTTGGAGAAGGAGGGCTAGGGGCACGTGTATTAGAGTCACCATTGGCACGTCTGCCGTTGTAACTGGACTGATAACCGTGAGAACGCCGTCCGCTGGAGCGCTCATCTGCCACGCCTGGACTGTATAGAACAGTGCCGACGCCCCTTTCCCAGTCCTCCAAAAGGCATCGGCCTATTTCCTCGATAGCACGGCCAATAGACTCGGGCGAGCCTTGAACGTCAACAACGCGCTCGGTAGACTGGGGAAGTATCTCCTTTGAAGCGACCATACGCGCGCCGGAACCATCCTGTATGGCCTTTATTTTGAGACCACTGCGCCCTATGATGGTGCCCATGAGGTTATGTGAAATTAAGAGACGCATGGAAGTGTGTGCGGCGGAAGAAGTGGTGACAGTGGGAGAAGAGGGGTTTGCATCGACGAGCTGTCCAATAATGAGTGCATATGCCTTTGGGAAGGAAAATTAGGAGGGCAGATAAACTCTCAAACTAGTGAGCGAACACACCTTGGCAACGCTCTCGACCGAACCGCTGATACTTAGAACACGCTCGTGGACCCCGGGTACGACTTTGCTGACGCCCGCTTTGACTCCAGTTTGCTCACGGAGGTCAGCAACGTTTTTACCACCCTTTCCTATGATGACGCCAGCGTCCTTCGTACTCACAAGAGCACGAAGGGTAAGGACGTCACGTCCGGATGGAGAGGGAGATCTAGAGCCCTGAGGAGAGGCTAATAGAAGGTCAAGAACGGATAGGGAGATAAATGCAGAGGAAAAAGGAGGCATACACGAAGCACGGGCATGGTTTGGGGAGTCGGAAGGCATGGGAGAGAAGGGAGGGGGGGAAAGGGGACGAGGAAAGGGGAGAGTAGCTGAGGGGGAGGCGGGGAGGGGTGAGCACGGAGGGAAAGGGAGCGAGGGTTGACTGGGGTCAGAAAGAGAAAGAGTGTGAGTCGTGAGCGTGACCGACTCGACGCTTTCGGTCGCTCGGCTGCATCCCCTCGGCATTTTCCGCTCTGCTGCATCTGCATCGCATCTGGACATGTCGTGACGACTACTCAATATAACCACAACTCTGCAACTAAGTAGCTCATCGCTCACCTAGCGCTCGGTACCGTCGACGGTTATCTCGACTGATCCTGACATGTCCACGTCGTCTAGAAGCATCCACCGTTGCACTTTACCCGAATAGGCAGAAGCGTTGAGCGTAGCTCTCTGCAGAATTGACTCGCTCAAGTTGCCATTCTTGTCTCGACAGTGTCCGCATTGTCACCCTCATGAACCTCGCCCTGTCTATCTTTTCCGCTGTATCCCTAGTATTTTGTATTCCGCTCCGAGCCTTGCCGGCACTTCCCCTTGCTTTCCGCCTCCCACCTCACTCCCCGTTCAAATCGCTTCATGGCATGTCACCCACGTTGTGTGCTTATTCACGCCTGCAAACATTAGGACCTGACGGAAACTAGCGTACATACGAGATTCATTGTACTCTTGGTTGTCCTTCCCGACGCTCCAACTGGCCAGCCGGTATACCCGTATCTGTATTTACACCCCAAAGATGCATCCATTCTCGACCCTTGGCACGATACAGTATCTATGCGCGCCGCCTTGTATAGTAGGTTCATGGGCGCCGAACAAAGTTAACCCAGCCCTCGCTGGTCTTGTGCCCTCTGTCATGAATGTCTAGTTCTTGTGGCCCCTGAATGTTTGAATAAAGGCGGCACTACTGCATGCCCGTGTGACATTCCTGATTTCGGGAATGTCAACTGGTACTCGAACGTGAATTGCTCAGAGTCCTCTGAGCCGTCTCCTCGTCCCAAACCCCAAACCACCGTGACGTGTGTAGGTCATACTTCTCGCTACACCTACTGGCGAAGGGTTACAGGCGCCAACATCTTGGACCTAGCGAAGATCGGAGTCGATGTTACCTTATCGACATCGAATACATCTTATCACCGAGATCTATGGTCGCGTCAACGCCGAGGTTTTTGTTGAGCCCGGGGTTATAGTGGATGTATACTGATGTGGGTTTCAGCCAACACGCTCAAGTTGATCTTCTCCACGGCAATCATGGCCGAGTTTCGTAAGTTCAACTGCCACATTGTGTTTTCCAATCCTACTTAGTAAATCTCCCACTAGTTGGATTAGTGCCGCTAGCATCTAGTATATGGCCGATGCCACTTCCCAAAGTGCCTTTGAGACCCTGATTAACGGTGACAACGCGAAGACTTATGTACTTCAGTGGGACTTCATGAGTCTTCTATCTTCGCAACCCACTCAGTAGCCTGAAAGGACATCTATCAGAGCATTCTGTCACGGTCCATCTCTTTCCCTGTTATGGATTCTCAGTGCGTGACTTGTTCAAAATTGGGGCCCCTCTTAACATGTATCTCAGAGCCAGAAGCAGTGTTAGCCTAAAATCTGGCAGCTAAGGGAGGTCTGAGGCTTGCCCACCGTGGTGAAAGTCTACAATAACCTTGTCGAGCCCACGGATGTGGGATAACTCATTCGTATCTACAACAACAATTACATGGTGGACGGAAGTGCTAGCACAATAGCCAGAGCATCTAGTCTGATAGATTTCTAGCTAGCGTGGTCTCGGCCATGAAAGTGTACTCAACACGGACGAGGAACAGAGAATGCATCAACTCGCAAAACGTTCGTCTTTGATTGCAAGGCGACGAGTGCGAGAATATCGCTGCGCCCATGCCTAGTGGATAGGACTCGAGTCTTTCGTTGGCGGCATACTGAAGGGCGAAACCAGCTCCCCAGCCCATGCGATATCTCACTCAAACATTCAGCAGTTTATTCCTTCGACCATGATGCCCAATACGTCATGATCGCCGACCTCACCGGCCTCACCTCCGACACCGCCGCACCCGTTTATTCTGTCCTAGACTACTGTAGAGGCGGCATTTCAGGTACCAACTATTTAAAGTTCGACGGTGCGCATTCTCGCTCTGGCGCGGAAGCGTCGGCTACGCCCCTGACTCGGGGTTGACGGTGCTTTCCTTGTCCGTTGTCAAACGCACGAACGCATGGCCCGCGATGTGCACATCAACGAAGCCGCCTTGGACGGTCGATCTCTCCGTGGCGTGGATCGAGCATCAGGATCTGATGCAGCCCGTCCTGCATACCACCTTCCCTGGCCCCACATTCGACAGCTTCCAGAGCAAGAACGGGAACCGTAAGACCGTTCCATTTTAGAATGATGCCCATAGTTTCACGGTCTCCGAACGCTGATTACTGTACTGTCTCTGCAGTTTTCTGAGATGGGTCTGGCGGAACTCTTCCTGTAGAGAACGGCCCTTTCAGCTACTGACCTGTGAAATCATTGTCAGCGGCAACGTGGCGCTCACGCACAATTTCAGGCTGGGATCCTCATGGTTTCGGACCCCTCACAAACACCCGCTAACGTGAACGCCCTGATAGAGGGACTAAGGGAGATACTTGTAGCATTCACAGTTCAGTTACCCCCCGCACCAAGGGAATGAGCAGGGGAGCAGTATTCCACAACAGCTTGTAGAATATGATCATTTAATATGCGGGGCAGACACGTCGCGTGTCTAAAAGCATCCTCATTTTGTCGATAAAAGATAAGAACAATGCAATGTACAGTACAGTCTAGAAACCAGACTGCTCGAAACCACCCTGGTCAAACACTTCCTGTGGCTGCTGGAAGGCAGCTTCATCCGGTATCGGCGCTGCCTGAGGAACGGCAGGCTCGCGTTGCTCCGACGTGGGCTCTGCAATGATTTTGTCCACTGGAGGCTCGAGGATTGTAACCGAGTCAGGTAGGGGCTTCCGAGGGCCCAGTTGTCCTTCAGGATCGTAACCTTTCATGCTAAAGTGGCAATCAGACAGCAGGTCCCCTGTTTATTGAAACAATCACACGTACATTTTGACTTTGATGCCGAGGACACCTTGGCGAAGCAGAACATGACGGACTGCGTAGTCAACAAAGTCACGAGCAGGTTGACCCGAATGAATCATGAACCCGTCGGTGAACTTCATCGACTTGGCACGAGCAGCGCGGAGCTTGCCGGACACGACAACCTCACAGCCCTTGGCACCGGACTCCATGACAAATCGAAGCACACCATAACACGCCCTGCAGCCGAGTCAGCATTATGCGTGATGCCCGAAAAGGCTTCAGCCTCACCGACGGATGGCAAGACCACCAAGAAGCTTGTACCGCAAACTTTCACACTGTGCAACTGCAGAGAGACCCCGGGTTTGTACCTTCTCAGCATAGAGCTCAAGGGTGTTCTCAGGGAATTTGAATCGTTTTTGGACGAGGGCGGTCAGTTCGCGAATACGGCGACCTTTCTCGCCAAGGACTTCTTGAGTATGTGTGGCACGAATGATAATCTACAAGTGCGTGTTCAGGCAGCCATCCACTAAACGTGGCAGAGAGTGCAGACCTCTGTACGTGCATGCGTTACACGGACGTCGCAACCGGAATAGCCTTCCTCGGAAAGCTCGCGGGTGAAAAATTCGTTCAGCTCAGCACGGAAAACACCATCCGCGACGAACTTGCGCTTCTTGCTGATTTGAGCGGACATATTGGAAAGGCACTGTGAACTTGGTTTATTAGCACGTGGGATAAGCCGTATCATCTAGATGTGAGAACAAGCATCCAGCTCGAAGCAATGCAATCTTCCCAGTGAAACACAGAATAACCAGGATCACAGACGCTGGAGATAAAGTAACACAACATACCTTTCTTAAGAGGGATTGCAGCGAGTTGTCGGTCGTCGAGTTGCGGTGTCGATATATGGCCGTCCCCTTACACTTTCTCACCTACCAAATGTGGCAGCGGAGTTTAAATGAGCGCCATATAAGCCGTGTTCTACAATTCTACGAAACATCTTTTAGGACGTTTTGGTGAGTGTTTTGGATTTTCAGCACTACACGCTTGCTATGAAGAGCGTTGTTTTTCAACCACCACTGGCACCTCTTAGTCGACCCTGACTGTGCAGGATGATGTCCTTGTGGCTGTCATCCTGTCCATGTCACTGACATGAATGACCTTCTGAGCCCTCCCTTTGTTTTGCGTTTTTCTCATCGTCCCTTCTATATGACAGGAAAGACTGACTGACATTTTGTTTTCAGGTATGTTGTGTGCTATTCGGATGGAACTTTTAGTTTTCCTGCCTATATGAGACCGCTCAGGTGTCTGTTGTCGTGGCTAATAATTCCTGGGCGATTCCTGGGCGGATTACTTTTCGGCATCAAGTGTGGAATGTTGCCGAAGAACAAGCCTTTCTTCGTGGTATCTTTCATACATTCACCTGCCCTCCTAGTTTGTTCTGCTAACGCATCCAGCATACTGACAAGTTATTGTTATATTCAAATTTGCCTTTCTCATCTTCCTGCTTTGCGAAAGCAACAATGCTGGCAAACTTGTCACCGCGCAAGCCACCACGCCCACACCCTGGTGTAAAGGGGCGTGCACACACACTTCACGTCAACCCCCCATGCTGCTCATAGTGGTGGCATATTATGTAGTATTAAACCTATTATACACTGAACGCATATTTTAAAGTCACTTGAAAGGTTAGAGTCGGATTGCAAGGCGATAGAGGGGATAACACCAAAGACCACATGGATTGCAAGCAGTGTTGTGACAATGACAAAATCGTGCGCCATCCGCACCATTAAACTCGAAGTTCATAAGTGTCGCTCATTGACGAATATTCCAGCGGCACCCATTCCACTCCCGATGCACATGCTAGTGCATAGGAACTCTCCATTCCGTCTACGCAGCTCTTCCAGACCAGTGACAACTTGGCGGACGCCAGCTGCAGTCGCATCAATAAGTACATACCCGCGTGTTAGAAGTAGATAACGTACTCATCCCTAATGGGTGAGTTAAAGCGATAGAACCGCCGCTGCAGAGGTAACCTGATTGAGGACGCGGCCAACAATGGGCCGGCAACAACTTACTTGGGATTTATCTTATTTATCGGTATCTTCAAATGCTCAACGCAGTAAGCAAATTGTGATGCAAATGCTTCGTTGATCTACCGCGCTCAGTCCTTAGGGAGGTCAGCAAAGAAGAGAAAACGCCCGCACCTCGTATACATCAACTTCTTGTTGGTCTAGCCCGGTCTGTGTGAGGACTTTGGGAATGGCATAGATGGGGGCGATTCCCATATGACGCGGTTCGACGCCGACGATGGCAGTGCCCACAAACTTGGCAAGGATGTCATAGCCTTCTGCCTGAGCGCGCGCCCGTGTCGTCAAAATACATAATGCCGCGCCATCGCCTATACCGCTAGCGTTCCCAGCCGTGGTTGATGCGGAGCCCCACTCCGGGAAGGAGGGCTTCAGCGCCGCGAGTCCCTCCGCAGTCACGTTCGGTCGAACCGTGTCATCCACGGAGACGACGACCCCTCGGAGTTTGACGGGGAGAATCTCCTCGGCAAAGACGCCATCCGCCAACGCCTGTGCGAATATCGTCTCATCAATCTCCGCAGCGTGAGAGTGGAAAAGAAGAGCGAAGCGAGAGAACCTTTGTGGCGCGGGTATGAGAAATGAGCGCGTACTCGTCCTGCTTCTGCCGGGAGATGTTGTACATTTGAGCGACCATTTCCGAGGTCCACCCCATGGGCTGCCAGCGCGTAATAATCCATCCATAATCGTTGCCCAGAAGCGGACCCAAGTAACGCACCTGGATACAGTCGTGCGCTTGCGGGTTTGCGCTAACGACATCCATTACCTCGGGAGTAGGGCGGGGACTGCGGGAACGAACGAGATAAGAACCGACGGAGACCCGAACTCCGACGCGATGCGAATACTGTATCATCAAACGACCGGAACTCACTTGAGGGACATGCTTTCCACGCCAACCGCTACGCCAAGCGATATCTCCCCCGCATGAATGCTGTGCGCAATACTCCTGATGGCCATGAGCCCAGAGGAGCAAAGCCGATTGACCGTAGAGATTGGGGTATTATGTGGGATGCCAGCCGCAAGCGCGGCAGCGCGAGAGACATATAAAGGTGAAGGTGGATGGCAGGTTCCTTCACAGTTTTCTCATGATGCTTGCATGCGATCTAAGGGCGGAGCACATGTCCATACCTACACAGATATCATCGATCGACGCAGGGTTCAATTGAGTCTTCTCTAGAGTCGCCTGAGCTCACTATGTGGTTAACGCAGGACTGTACAGAAAGATGGGTTAACTCGCACCTTGAGTAAGCCATGAAGCAGTTCATCGACTGGCACATCCTTGAGCTGCCCCTTCTTTGCCCTTCCCATCGCAGTACGTTTCGCAAAGGTAATTACAACATCGTCGGGTTTCTTCTGCAGCAGCTGTGCACGGCCAGAAGCTAGAGTTGATGCCGCTCTGTAACAAGATTTGAGCCTTAACTTTAGCAACATGTCGAGTTTCGGTTAAACAGAAAAAGAGGGTTGTCGCAACCCCAGGACTGCGCCCTTCGCTTCGTACGAGCGGAGCTTGGCGCTCGGATGGAGCCTAGCCAACCGTAATCCAACTCAATGGCAAGTCGAGGCTATGCTTATTGCACTAGCGGCCGTGCGCCTATACATTACATACACTACTTGCTATGGAAAGTCAGCGTAGGATAATAGAGAATGTGCAGGGGTATCCTGGATAGCAGACAGCGCAGTTCAGCAATTGACAATAAATGGCATGTGGGGTGTGCAGAGGCAAAATAAATGACAAGTGCAGACATCGTCACACCCAGAACATCAGCTTGCGAATAAGGGCTGCGTCTCTACTCGGCCGGTCCGAGTAATCACGCGGAAGATACGGGCGGTCATTGTATTCATCGCTGTCTGGCGGAGGAGCGATCCGTGACAATTGCGTCTTCGAGGCGATAGGTTATCGCCCTGAATATCAGGAAACGCACAGAGCTCACCTCGCTATCCATGATCGCAACATTCAAGATTTCCCGTAACTCCGGACGCTCCTCAAATGAATAGCCATCTTCTACATTACGAGACCGCACTTGATATCCCTTGACAAGGTGAACAAACTTGCCCATCATATTGAACTTGGCCCAATGAATTTTTGTGGGGTCGTCTGGATGAACATCGCCATTGCCGACGTGGGCTCGAATGAGATCAGACAAATGTACCTCCCTGTCGTCTAGGTTAATTAATGGAAAAAAGTTGTGCTGTCTCACTTACAAAGCAGGGATACAGGGACCTTTTGAATTGCGGAGCGCCATTCGGTAAGAGCGATGTGAACCAGTTGAGTTAAACAGCAGCTCCCAGGACTGAAGGTGTTTGTGTAATTTTGCGTTGTTTTCTTGAAACCTCGCAATGGCCGGATCCCCTGGATACGTAGCATTATTGATTCCAGCTACGAATGCTCGCAGAGCCGAGTAGTTGTTCAAAGCTCTTAATTTCTCGGCAATCTCAACCAGCTTCTCGATTTGCTTTGCCCTGTTTTTATGCTTGTCATGGCACAAAATCAAAGAAACGACCCTGACATCATGCTCAGCAGGGCTGATAATTCTATGTATGATACTCAGAAACGTACCAATCCGCCAAATGTTCGGACACTTCGTTGAAACGTGCGATAGAATCGGTCACAGGGTCTTTCTTCCCTGAAACCAGCACATGCTGCAACCAGTCCCGTGGCTAGGAATAGATGGAACGTGATTCGACCATGCCACGGAGATTGTCACTGTTTCGTACCTCGATCAGCAAGAAAAGGGTTTTCTCAACTCTTGTAATTTCCTCAGCTACGTGCTGAGGCTCACAGCCATTCAACCTCGCGGACGTGTTAAGGAGACCTTTAAGTATTTCCTTCATACTATCTGCATGTTCAGTCGTTGCCATTCCGTTACTTCGTGCACTGAGAGGAAGGCTGGATTTGCGTTCTCTACCAGAACTCACTACCAGCGTTTGAGTCGTGCTTGCATCTTCCGAGACCCGGGTCCGACTTGAGCTGGCTTCTAAGGGTAGGATGACATCGTCATCATCCTCGGAGAAGCTATAAGGTTCATCACTCTCAGCAGTGGGCTCGTCTACCTTCATAGCCCACGCAAAATCCTTGTCCTGTAAAGGGCGTCCCTCAAGGAAGGGAAGCAGATCGGATCCATAGTGGAGGAGGTGAGTCTTAGTTACGATAGACTTGACCAATGCATTGAGTGCGTCTGCAGCCGCCCCGACGGCAAAATCATGGGGATAATCCTGAATCCACACCTCCAAGAGGTGACAAACTCTGCGAGGAGTATAAGTAGATGCCCACTGGTGCGTGTACTTACTGTACCTCATCTGAGCGAAACTTGCAAACATAGGGTCTTCGGAGCTTTGATCTAGTTGACGCATGCGTTTCTGCATGGCTAGAACAAGACTCCGGGGGCTTGCGAATCGTCGATATGTAAGCAAAAAATGTGAGATAAACCCCCAATCTACAGCTTGGCGGTCAGTAACTCATCAATCACTTGAAACAGAACCAGTAACCCACCGTCACCACTAACAGCCAAGAAAAGAAGTTTCTCCAGAAGATCATCCAATGTGGCCCAAGGCACATATTGGCTGTTGCTCAGTTGAAACACTGTTTAACGTTTGGCGTGTAGAAAGTCAAATAATTACCTGGTTCTTCCGGGAATGCCAGAGCGGTCCTCCGGGATATCGTCCGTAGGTTCCGTACTGTCGTTCAAACCAGAAAGCTCTGCTCCTGAAGGATCTGCCTGTAACGAAACGGCCGTGACGCTAGACTTGGAGTCTAAGTCAGCGAAGTCCTGCGACGCATCGCGGTCAGTTCTCATCGCTTCTGCATCAGACACAGGCAGATCGCCTGTCGATTGACTTGGCGCAGATAATGTTGGACCGGGCGTGGGTACAACAGGGTGTGCATCAGAAGACTGTAGGGCATGGGAGAGATCGGATGATACATGCATG
The DNA here is from genome assembly GCA_003313875.1 of Russula aff. compacta. Lineage (NCBI taxonomy): Eukaryota > Fungi > Basidiomycota > Agaricomycetes > Russulales > Russulaceae > Russula > Russula aff. compacta. The sequence goes on along the minus strand of QLOT01008457.1, from coordinate 4,044 downwards.
GCGGCAGTGGGCGTTGCCGTATCCGAGCGTGGTATCTCCCAGGGCGGTGGTGTAGTAAGAACGTCCGGAGAGGCAGGATTTTGGTAATTAGTAGGAGGCGTATGATTTGAACCTAGAAATGCCATCAATGAATTTGAACTGGCTAGGAAGACTAGTTGGCGAACGTCGATTGTAGCTAATGGCTCTCAAAAGCCAGTCAAAAGCTAGGCGCAGACGGTTCTTCCCTGCCTCATTGGAGATTGTGACTTTAACAAGGCCAATGTCCAACTTCGTCAGCCGCTCGTGAACCTTTTTCAGATCCAAAAGGTCTTCAAGGTCGCATTTGCATGCAATTGCCACTATTGGAAGTCTCGCTTCTCGGAAAGCCGCTATCTAACAGTTAGCTTCTAGCTTCCAGATAGCATTGGGGGAAAAAATGACACACGTAGGATATCCTCCACCTCCCCAAAGGAATCCTTTCTTGCCACGTCACAGCACACGATCACGCCATCCAAAGGCGGGGCTCGCTCTGGCCACACACCGTGGCTAGACTCCCTACGTGCTTTGAGGACAGCAGCGTCAACTTCCAAAACGTTAAGAGCCGCTTCGGCCCCTTGTTCGTCCGTTACCTTCCCCTCCCGAAGAGTATCTGATGTCGAGCAAATGGTAGGGCACATGTTTCAACTGGACAAGTTCACATACTCACATTGGAGCAGAGCATCATTTTCCGGGCTGTCCGTGATTGTCAGGGGCTCCGCGAGCTTGTACGACTTGAGCCCTTTCGAAATTGCGGCGGACTTTCCGCAGCCCTTTTCTCCAACGACAGCAAAGGTGACCTTAATGCCGTTGAATCTGATGGCGTAATGGGAGTCGAGGGAACAAGACTGACCGATTGCAATCTGGTGCCTCCGAGGCTCGACGAACTGCTATTGCTCGAAGACCCCCCGCCAGTGATGTCTTCACGACTTCGTCGATTCAACGGACCCGCTTTGGAATTTCGGTGTGAAACGGATTCGGCCGTAATGGGAGGAAGCCACGGAACACTATCGTTGGCGCTGTCGGTGTTTGCCGGGGCAGCGGGATTCGCGACGTGTAATTTTGATGGGAGTGGAAGCTCTCCAGGAGGCAGAGGGGGACGCAACTTCCCCTTAATTTTTGGCCCTGTTCTTCTCGCCCCGATTGCTCCGATAGAAAATTGAGGCGCATCACGTACAGGCTCGCCGTCTGACTCTTCAGGTATTGACTGACCGGCATCGTCGTCCAAAGTGCTAACGCTTGCACCACGACTTCGGCCAGAGAGAGGAAAAGCAGGATCGCGAGGGAGATAAGAAGTGTGAGGAGAGTCAACTGCGTGAGGCTGCCAAGTTGGCACCGGGCCGAAACGCTGCTCATCGACAGGGGAAGCAACAGGGCTTGCCTTTTGCTTACGACCCACTACGCTCACAGGAGACGATCGGGAGTGACGTGAGAAAGAATCAACAGAGAAGGACTTGCGCAAGTTTGGGGAGAGCGGAGACACGTTAGTAGGGGAAGACAGAGGAGTATCGTTGCTTGATCCCGCAGGCTGACGATGAGGAGGAGGTGGGGGGGAAGTAAATGCATGAGGAGAAAGATGCGAGTCCTCATCGAGAGGGGGTAGGCGATGGTCGATTGATGTGCGAAAGGAAGTGCTAGGGATTTCGATGGGAGGGAGGGAGGGTATATCCGGGAGACCAGTAGAGCTATTGATAGATGTTGACATGACAAAAGTTGCATGAGAGAGCGCGTGACAAGTTAAATCGATAATTTACACCCAAGCGGCGAGATGGGCCAAGCAGAGCTGCCTGTGGGCGCTGACCAGGCCGACCGCTAAACGTTAACGTTAAACGCTGACGCTGAGGAGCGCAGCGTACGTGCAACTTGGCCCGTCAGTGGATCATATTACGTCAGCCAGTTTCTTGTTGGCTGCCCGCTGCCGTGTGCATGGCATTGTCCAGTCTAGCACGCTCGAACAACATGGTCGCACACATCTTATACCCTCACCATGCTTCAATTCGCAACCGATAATATACGCAAAAAGAACCACCCCGTTCTCTTTGCACTTGCGGTGTCCTCCGCAGCAGTAGAGCTTGGCCTGACTGTCTATATCATGGTAGCGGGAAGCCGCCTGCGAGGATTGTCATATCCTTCTCTGTTTGTCGTCTCTCAACTCTTATTTGTTCTGAGCACTAGCCCAGTCCTCTTGTAGTCCCATAATTTTCCTGTTTGATGCCCTTTGGGCTATATTATATACTTCAACATGCATACTGTGGTTGACGAAGGGCAGCTTGGATCCTCTGGCCAATCTATTTAGCTCAATATTTTGGGTTTTTGCGGCGGCGGTGGTCTGGGTATTGTTCAACAAGTCAATGCTGTGTACAATTTCTAAGCCTGTGTTGCAGGGCTCGACCATTGGTCTTGTCCACAATACGAGAGCAAGGAAAAGTTGTAGAGGTATTCCTTCTGACCCTCAGTACATTGCCTATCTAGTGCCTGCGGCAGCTGCTGACCCCTATATAGCTGCTCGCACTACCTATCTCCTGGATCCCTAGCATGGATGAAATTTGCGCTCTGCGTGGTGTCATTAGTCCTCGCTATTGTATGGGTGCGAGCTTCACGAACTGGAAGGGGCAAAGTGAGTAGTCTACTACCCATCATCGCTGATACTGAATCAATTCCGCAGCACCCAAGGTTTTATGTATAGCCCGCTCACTCGAAGGGTTATCTTCAGTAGTGGGAGTTGGTTCGGATGCAGTGAGACCGCACACAACGTAGTTCTAGTTAGCTCTGGCTGGCCAATTACTGTAATTATAGCTGAGCAGGCTGCCGTGAATGTACCGTGTACTTAGCTCTTCGGTCTGAAATCAGTCTGGCACCCGCCCTGCCCCCACTTTTGCATTACAACAACAACCAGGCCACTCAATGTCTGTCAGGTAGGACTAGCACCTTGTTCACCTACACCATTCCCAGACAGTCTGCAACAGACGCCCTACCCATGCGGACTCCTGGTACACAGCGAACGGTCGGTACACCTTTGTGATTATCACCCCATGATGACCCTTCTCAATTCTTGGCCACATAACAGCTAAGGATCTTGAGAGAGAGCTATCCGGATGGCTCGAGGCTGTAACGCCATCATCGTCATATTCACCCCCGATCGTCAATTGCAAGGCAATCATCGCGCCGTTAGTACGATTCTGTGCCACGATCTCGGTCCCTAACAAGATGATAGACATGCTGGATACTCCTTTTCGGGCCCAGCTGCTGCCTGGGCATATAAGAGTATCAACACTACCGGCATGTCAGTGCACACATCCTTGTCATCTCCCACCTCATGAAACTGAATAATCTATCCTTGCAACCCCAGTAAGCGCATCTTCATCCTGGGTCCTTCCCATCATGTCTATCTCAATGGATGTGCGCTTTCCAAGTGCACTGAATATGCCACCCCCCTTGGGGCCTTGCCACTCGACCGCCCTAGTATGCTTTTACTGCTTGTTATCTCCTCCAGTCTGATGAGCATTTTTCAGCCATCGACGAACTGTATAAGACCGGCCAATTCTCAGAGATGGACTTACGCTCTGATGAGGAAGAGCACAGTATCGAGATGCACCTCCCCTACGTCCGTAAGATATTTGAAGGGTATGTCACTCTTGTTCTTCCTCCGGGTGCTCATGAGCCACCAATCAATCCTACACCCTCGCACCGATCAGGAAAGAAATCTCCATCGTCCCGGTCTTAGTTGGAGCCATTGACAAGACGAAAGAGGAAGCATTCGGTCGCATCCTCGCGCCATACCTCGCAAGCGCAGACACATTCTTCGTCATTTCTAGCGATTTTTGTCACTGGGGCACTCGCTTTTCCTATACATTGTACTATCCCCAATATCCTCCCGAATCCTCTCCACCTGTCCGGCTCTCCCGTTCCGCCGCAATGCCGCGCGAGCTGTCTACTTTTCCAATCCACGAGTCTATCTCTGCGCTCGACCACGAGGCGATGGAACTGCTCACACTCCCACCAAACACTGCGCACCAGGCACATGTCTTT
>QLOT01008452.1:0-11305 GCA_003313875.1 Russula aff. compacta | reverse complement strand
TCCTAGCCACAATTATTCTTCCACAATTTTTAATAAATATTTTCAGTTTATATTTTAATTTATTTTGTATTTTAACGATTGTGGAGAACTTGCGCCAAAGCATCGGAACTCTCGCCAAAACGTCGGTCTGTCACGCCCGTGAGAATCTGATGTGAAAGTTCAAAAGCTTAGCCTTGCTATGACTGGTACCATGGCTATGGAGTGGTGACTTCATGGCCCTTGTCATATTTTGGGCTGCAGCAGTTGCTGATCTGATACCAGATGTATCACCACCCCTAGCATACCACATTCACTTTCATTGTCACCGCCAAGGGTTTGGCCGCAACAATAGACCAAGTCGATAGTTGCCTAGTAGTTCTTCTGGTGGATGAGCTAAGTCTCACAGCGACTTAGACAACTGATAGAGTAGGAGTTACTGCTTGCTGCACTGTAATGCAGTAGCCACTCCTTTGAGACTGAAGGAAAGGGGAAGGGGAATGATATGGATTGAGACAGGAGACTCAACTTGCCGTCTTAGGGACGGTAAGGAGCCTTACTTATACTACAAGACAAGTACTAAGAATAGCTATGCCAGTGCATTACTCCACTATGACTAGGTATCCTAAGAATAACTACTCCACAGTGAGTCATGATCTGGTACAGTAATAGAACACTCCACAATGACTCTTGTATCATACAATAACAGGGCAGCTTCACAGTGACTCACCGCTCCACACTGACTTGTCAACTTCCTCATATGGCTGGTTCCAGAACTTACAGGAGCGCGGTGCATAGCACCACTCCAGGCCGGTTACATTTGTGGAATTGAAAATGGCATGGGTGGCCTGGTCCTTTGCAACAACCATCAGGTGACTGCTGATATGCAAATGTATGTCACAATAACTGACTAGATGGGGAGATGCTGATTTTTTGATATTTCAATTTGATCATTGCCATTTCCAAAGCCGGTTGCTTAACATTCTATCGCAGACCACTCAGCCTGGCATCATCGCATAAAAATGTCATGAATACTTCAGCAGATGAATGTGTTTTAGACTTAACCATCTCAGTTGCAGGTGGACCCAATGCCTCCTCTGCTACAGGCAATATGACCACAATTCTGCATTGGTTCATTTGATGTGGCTTTCTTCATGGAACTCCTGATAGGAGCCTGAGTCCTTTGACTTAAATACTGGTAATACTTTCAGGAATTGATTCCCCAGCACTTCAACTCTCTCATACATCCTCAACGCTCAGTGGTCAGTGAGTCCGCTGACTACCACAACTCATGGCTGTCGCTGATGCTGCAGTTCCACAAGCCAGACATTCTACAGCATTCACAAATCACAAAGTCTTTGTTCTTGCCAACTTGTTAAGATTTCAATTGTTTGGAAATTATTGTGAAGCATGTGCCTTTATTCCTTCATCACTGTCATTGAACTGGTTGCCTCCACTATCACTGTCGCAAGCGGGTATGCAGTTTTTCATGTCATGTAATGCAGGTGGCCATGCTAACAGAAATCGCTTCTTTTAGGCATAAGCATAAACACCCCTCACAGCCGAGTGATCCCTTTGCAGAGTACCCTGTGCAGAAGTTAGGAAATGGGCACTGAGGGGCCCACTGGCAAATAGCTAACTACAACATACCTATATGTGTCTACAGTTCAAGGAACAACTAACATGTGTTAAAACATGTTGGGTTTAAGCCTAGTGGCATGCTAGTGACACTGAGCTTGGTTTATCTATCTTATCTTATAATGGATCTCCAGATCTGCCCATTCCGTGCACTTGCCAACTATGGATTATTAGTCAGAGGACTCAACACATCCACAAAGTCTGATTCCTAAATTGTGTTGTTTTCTGGCTAAATCTAGTGCCGTTCATTGGCAGTTGCAACCCTCCTTGTCTCATGCATTACACCATGTGTTCTCATCTGCTGGGTACCACAAGTCACTGGGTCAGCAGACTTCTTGTCCCCTTAGCACCTAGATGAGCAAAATTCCATCTTCACTGAGACCATATGGCTTCCAAATCAATGTCTGACACTATAGGTGGTAGCTCGTGGACAATTGTGATTCTTGTCCCTCACTGTTGAAGCATATGTAACCACTCAACTGGATGGAGTAACTATTTCTCATTCATTCACTAAAGTAATCGGTGCTATTCTGATGGGGTATTGGGGGTTATGCACAAGCGATTTTGTAACAATCCACATGTCCTGATAGAATGCGCGCACATGCTGATGTAGTGTGCCATTAGAATCCCTTATCAAGAAAACTGAGGCACACTGGAGCAGGCACTCCAGGGTTCAAGTTCCGTGTATCTAACGACGCCCTTTGGGGCACATAGATAACAAAAACCTAGGTTCTCCCAAGATCAACAAGTGGGGGGAAATGGGGGCATTGGTCTGTCATTGGTCTTGGCCCTTATGCTTGCTACATGATCACCAGATCACATCTAGTTGGCCAATTAGTAGACATGATGGCAGGGTACAAGTTCCATACCAATCATACATGTTCTCCTATCTGCATCCTGATGCTCCGCTGCTCGATGATTTTTCTGTGAGTTTATCAAAACATGAGTTCAAGGGTAGTGAACAACGTGGGTACCGGGTACCTGCAGGGGTACATGGATAGGATTATGATGGGTGCAGGCCACTAAGACAGGCATTGATAAACTTTCCAGTCAGGAATCATGGCCAAAGAATAAACAGAGTGTGAGTGTTGAATTTATGACATCTGCTAATGGACACACCTAATGTTAGAAGAATGGCCCTTCACAAGCTCCTCATATATACCTGGTAGACAAAGGAAGGCCCAATTGGACAAGCTGTAATTGATATCTCTATCTATACAGAGACTGACTGAAGCAGAGGATATGTAACCGGCCTGGGGTAAGCATTCAACTGCTTGCGCCCCTGTAAGTTGTGGAACTGGCCAGGAGTCTGAGCAGACCGTTTGTTCTTGTGTGCACCTGAGGCACTGTACTATATTTTTTTTTGACTGCCCCCTCATTCCTGTGCGATCCTATTGTTCTTCCAGGATCACATGCTTCTCTGGGTCCCTATGACCCACTGTCAACTCCTTTTAGACGCAGTCCTTATTCTCTTCTTGGTGTCTCCCTTGTTCCCAGTTTGCGTCCTAGTTTCCCACTACTATACTGAGTACAGTTACCCCTTTGGATCCTAGGATCCCTCCCCTCTATAAGTAGAGACTCTTAGCTACCTTGTACTGGCAAGTTGAGTCTCCTGTCAATCACAGTGACTTACTCCTCACTCTCTCTCTTGCACTAAGGGGTGGCTACAGTGTTGCAGCACTGCAAGCGGGAACCCATCTATCTCTATTAGTCTTCTAAGACACTACAGAGTCTTAGCTACAGTCTTTTGTTACTGTCAAACCCTTGGCGGTGACAGGATACCCGTTTGGATGGCTAGCAAAACCAAATGACCTCACTTCTGTCATGTCCTGAACATCACATTCATGGTCCTCAGGATATGCATTCCAGCAAAGCAAATCCTGCAGGGGGCACCCTTCCCTTCCTCAAACTTGACATTATACGTCATAATAATATGGGCAAGAATCACCTTGAGTTCATTCGCTGCAAAGAACTGACCTGGGCTAAAAGAGGAATTATGTCAGGGATGGTAAACCATATGCATGCCAGTCGATGCTTACCATGTGTGTCACCCCAGTCCAAAAGCCAAATGTTTGCCAGATGTAGAGACCATTTGGTATCTAGTTTATTGTGGTATCACCTTCGCTTTCCCGAAGCTTTGCAAAGCGAAACCCGTCAAATGTCTCGGGGTTCAGATAGATTCTCTCATTGCCATGTATGGCACTGGCTGGGACAGCAACAAGAGTACCTGTGGGAATAGTCACACCATTGGAAAATGTGAACAGGCACATTGCAAGATGGGCCAAGGCCACTAGAGAAAAAGGGGGCGCTGCTGATCAGCAATTCGTATTTGGGGAAAGGAATTCAGCTAACAGGAGCCTAGACCATCAATCTGCTGGGTTTCCCGCAAGATACTGTCCATCTTATGGAGCCTGTCCATCCTGGCTTTTGTCCAGCCTTCTTCTGCAACTGCTGTCTCAACCTCTTGACGTAAGGGCTCGAGAAGTTCAAGATTGGACAGAAGATGGTAGAACGCTTGTGTGAGCGACTATAGACATGTGCTGATCAGGAATACAGTAGGGAGTGAAGACGTATTACTACTTACCAGAGAAGTCATATGAATGGCTGCAAAATTAACTAGGAGCATTCATCGTGCCAAACCTTCAACAGACCTCTCCACTCCCTTTGACTCACTCATGAGCCACATAAGCATATCGTTCTGTGATTCAACCATGTGATGAAAGATATGCCAAGTAGGATGGGCTGACAAACTGGCTTATCATCCCAGTCCTCCCTGAACTCCTCCATCTTTGCAAAGCACTCCTCGACTAAAGGTCTGATAAATCCTATCTCCTGTCAAATTTGGGAGGGAAGGTTTGATAACATGCGTGAAACAATGCTGAAATACATTTCAGCAATAAAAAGATGCAGATGGGGACAACAACACACAGCTTGAGAGGCTTTGGAACCAAGCTGAGGATTGTGCTAGATTTTACAAGATTAGTTGCAAAGGTCAAATTTAGAGTCTGATAATCATGATTCCAGCCTGAAAAGAATATCAGCACAAGTTATTAAACAAATGGAAGGATTGGAGACCGTTCACAGACATAAAGGGACTCCAACAAAAACATGATTCGTGGCACTGCATATGACACATTGAAAAGTCTCTAGGACAGGGACCTTGACCCACCCTATAGCGTGTTCTCTGTAAATTATAGCCTTCTTGCCAATGAGTTTGTCATGTACTGTCCTCACATGTTGGGATCAACTCATCCAGAATATTGATGAGCTCATCACGGACCTCCTTAAAAGTAACTGCAATATTTCGTGTCAATTTTGAATGTATTATATCTGTGTGGTAATCATCGAGTAGGTTCAACAAGTTCATCATGTATTCTGGTTGAATAGCCTAAGATAATTCTTGTGAGCATGGGCTCACCGTTTTACCCACCATACATACTTCATTCACCAGTTCATTCATAGACAAGAGGTTATCTGGCACCTTCCTGACATCCTCAATTAGCTCAGGTCCAGTAGCCAAGACCATCCATCTCCGGAAATTGGCAACTTTGAATAGACCCGGTCTTGTCTAAACAGGAGGGTTATCAGGTTGGCATGCACGTGCATTGGGAGAAAGGCAAATCACTTTGTCATAACCCTCTCTGAGCATGCATCCACCATTGAAGTTATATTGGAGAGTGGAGAAGTACGAGAGAATCAGGTCAGAAAAGCCTATGGTTGGGATAGCATTGAGCTGGGGACACATGAGTTGATCAGGGGCTGCATGAATATCACAGGAGTCTGACCAGCAGATCGCCCTTCAAATACCAGCTAACAAAGAGAGAGACTAGGACAAAAATTCCAGCAAGGAACGATACTTTCAGAGTGAAGTTGTCAGGGGGTGGTGACATGGTGCAACAAAGTGAGGAGGAAAGAGTGCACCCATGTTGCCAACCCAGTGTTGGGTTGGACTCCAGCAATGGTGGCCCTATTTTTTTTGGCAGGGGCCCATTGAATGGAGATGGAAATGTACCAGTGCATAAAACCTCATTTGCTTAAGTCAGCAGAGGAACCAGCTCTATCCAAGAGTAAAATATGCATAAAATGTGCCTTTGCATACTGCTAACCAATTTTGGGAATATGCATGACTACATTTCTCGTTTAAGGGGTATTTTGGACCATCTAAGCCACAAATGGATTTGTGGACACTCAGGTGGCAGTGGCACACCAATTATCCTCCATCTTTATCTCTCGACAATGATGATAATGCATACATGCCTGTTGCATGTCCCCAAGCGTGCAATAACAATGTCTGAGTCCTTCAATGCATCCTTGAACACCACACTGCATGAGTTCTTCTGTGTCAGCACAATGGTGGTCAACATAGCTACCACATGCATTGAGTGGCAAGGACAAGACTGACATGATGCAACAAGCAAGAAAGATGGTGGTGGTATGCAGTCCACAGAGATCCAAACGAGGCAGGGCAGATGAGACAGGAACAAGGCCAGCAGATGGGGTGAAGGCGAGGGCAGAGGCAAGACGGGGCATGCACGGCTTCCACAAGCCAACAATAAAGGCAGGCAGATAATTGGTTGACTTGGACATAATTGACCGTTATCCTGACTGCTAATTGTCAGTTGAACTTGACTTAGAGCTGACCTACATCATCACCATGACTGAAGCATTGCAGACATGCAATCCTGAAAAGGGAAGTTATCTCCATTCAGCCTGGTTGCCTGATGTTGCGGCAAATGTGAACTGAGCTCGGGTGAGGGTTCATCAGGGATTGGTTCTTGACACCTGAACTTAAAATGGGCCTGAGGTGCAATCAACCAATAAGTAATGCAATCTTCTTTTGCTTTCCACCACCATGTCCTCTCCCATCGTGGTTGAGCACATTCTTTCCCCCTCTCCTGAGGCCTCCCCTATGGCTCATACCCCCTCCCAAAATCTGAAAGGGTGGGTCAAGCCTACCAGGGCCTCCCCTGGGGATGTCAAATTCTTGGTATTTGACATCCTCAACATCTTCCATCGTCGCTGGTTCCTCTCCAGGTCCCACCTCTTGACCAATGTCATCTCTGCCCAAAAGACAGAGGACAGAAACATTTCATGGGTTGAGTTCTCTCCCCAGTACCACTCTCACCTGGTTAAGTGTGCTGTCACACTTGTATCTCACCCTGTTCACAAGGTGAAAAGGGTGATGTTTGGTTATATTTTGGAGCTGCTTAATGGGGAAGGTCACTTGGCCTTCTTTGAACTCCAGAAGGGTGGATGCAAGGCCAATAATGCCCAGAAGGAGAAGTGGCGTCTTGCATGGAAAAGGTGCTGTGCTGCTAAGTGAGAAAGGGAACGTGAAGCAGCAAAAGCTGCCAAACAACCCCCTTGTGAGTGGCAATGTGTGACATGTGGGCACAAGTTCACCTCATGCAAAACCACTAGAAAGCACAAGTGCTCCAAAGCCAAAGTGGTTTGCACTGTGGAGAAGGTAGCAGAGGGGCCAGTGTCACGCCCTACTCCCCCTGCCAAGCTGGACAAGCCTGCCACCCCACCCACTCCCCCTGCACCCCCTGCCCCATCAAACTCTCCTGCATCCCCTGTGGTAACCAGAGGGTCACAGGTTCAGGAACCAATCAGACCCACCCACACCTGCTGAATTCAGCAAATCTGATCTGGAGAGATCTGGCAAGTGATGGTAACACCTGAGCAGTGGACAGCCTGGATGCAAGCTGGCTGGAGGCCAGTGGACACTTAGTTCTTTATGTCTTGGAGAGATACAACTCTCCCTCATGTACATACAACAGTTTGTTATAATAACATGTTTCGGGCCTGGGGTTTAGAGCCCCAGGCTGAAGAAGAGAACTGAGAAAGAGGCCATTGCTACATGGGCCCAGCACTGGCAGGATGCACCACACTTCGCTCTAGCATACAGAACAGCCCTCACCCAACTGCCCAATGGCAAACCGCACCCCACCTTCCTCAACAAAGCTGAAGCAGCTAAGTTCTCCTGTCTTACTCTCTGTACAATGTACTGGATCATCACTGGACATGCTTTTATAGGTGCGTACACCCTGTAGCAAATCTATGATTAAAGTGAGGGATTGCGGACGTGCACGTGCATTGTCTGTAGAGACAGCAATGTACTCAGTATCACACGTATGGCACAATGACTGTGTTTATTCACCTGTAGAGACAGCAATGTACTACAGGGCGTAAGCTTATGGGAAAGACTATGGACAGTAAGTAAAGATGCTCACCTCAGTATCACGCATATGGCACAATGACTGAGGTGACAGTAGTTCTACTTGACCACTATTTATCTACGGCGCAGGCTCTTGGCCCAAGCTTCTGAAACATTCTAACTAATTGTCCTTATTCTAGCGAAATGGGAATGTACGTAGTACTGTCCATAAGTAGCTAAATAACTGCTGTACTCTTACTATGCATATGAGTTTGTGTCCATGGGTGGTTATCTACACGAGTCCGATCACTCGATCGTTCCGCCCCGCGCCGGTGCTCCGACTCGAGGACGTTCCAATCCAAGGCGATTTCAACACACCCAGCGTTTCTTCCCGGCTCACACACCAGAACAAGTAGCCTGCCCCTGCAGCGAGCCAATCCAAACAGTGGAGCATGTGCTCCTCAAGTGCCCCCTACACACCGCCGTGCGCTGCAAGCATCTTTCTGCCAGCGGCTGCCCCCAAAACCTCTCACAACTCCTCAATCACCCCCAGCGTGTCATTGCACTGCTGCATTTTCTGGAGGAGACTGGTGCCTGCGCTAAGCCACGGACAGTCTGGGAGCCAGGATGATGGCACAATTGGAGCATAAACACAGAGTACTGGGCCAGAGTTACTATACGCCCCCACGACCGCCACACACTACGCCCTAACGCTGCCTCAACCAGACACATCTGGTTTACTGCCCACACCCTACATGCCTGATCACACTACGTAAAGGTACTTTATGTGTCCACCTCTGTGCCTAGTTGTATGCATTTGCGGGATATAAATTCAGATTCAAAAAAAAAAAAAAAAAAAACCAATAAGTAATGGAGGTGTTGCATACGTCTCCATAGATAACTTATGTACTTAAGAACAAATGCAGATTTGCTCCCTCAGAGAACGGCCAATGGACCGCTGGGCGCAAAGGAAGACAATCATCATGTTCATGCAACGTCATGAGCTCAACTGACCTAACTTTGCTGTTTACCATATATGGCGCCCGTTTGTTCTGCCGATGGTCATTTTGTGTCATGGCTACTATAGATGTCTTGGTCCAAGTAATGTCAGGAAGGTAGCCCCCGTATCCCAAAGAGAAACGGACAACAGGAGAATAGGAACAAATCAGGTATCTGGGTCTGCGCCCACGTGACATGTTCGAGTCTACGGGAGTTGTTTGTCAGAGGTACCCTCTGATACCCATGGCCTATCATCTCTTACTCTGTCGGGTGCTGCGGAATGTGCTATCTGGAAGAGTCAAGGAAGGCCCTTGCATCATCGAAAAGACGTGATGTTGTTGTATCTGATAATAGTATTACGCACAATGTCTTGCAGTGAATTGGCTATTTCACATTCCGGCAGAGCTTCAAGCTTGGCCCGTCTTTCGGACTGCTTGCCTTCCACTTGTAGCTCCGGTGGAGTCAAGCATGTAGGGAACGCTTAGCCCACCTTCTATGATAGCCCTCTTGGAAGAGGATAATATACATGAGTGAAACATCACATCTCCAGTCCAGTTGATGAATGGCCGCCCTTCCCCGGCGTGCAACGTAGTAGCCTGTCCCGTTCAACTCCGTCCGGTTAATTCCGTCCAAACATGACAACGCAACTTTTCCCTCCACCGCCATCATTCATCGACCCTCCGAACTCCCGGAAAATAGAAAGATGGACTACTATAAGTTGTGGTTCCTTGTTGAAGGAGATACAGAACGTTTTCTTCATCTCCACTTTCACCTTCTGATTTGACGCTGACCTGAAGGAAGTGATCAATATAAGAGCAGGGAAGAAGGCTTTCGTCGTCATCCTATCGACTCTCTGGATCTCATTCTTATCAAAGTGAGACATATCAGGAACTCAATCACCTGATTTGTAGGACAATGTGCAACCCCCTGATCATTGCAACAATGACCGACTGACTGAAAAGGTCTTTGACGACCGTGTCAGATTCTGTTCCCCCATCTCCCTCTTGTACGGCGGCTTCGGTTTACTTCATGGATATCTTCAGTCGACGGGATGATAAATAAAATTTACAAAGACGAGGCCGGTGGGAGGGATGAGGGGCTACATACTTTAAATGAAATTCTCGGTTGCCGCGGTGAACCAACTGCGTCTGCCATCGCTTCCATCTGTACAGATGGTCATTACTGTATGACGGACTACATGAAGTAGCATCGTGCATCGTGGTGTTTACATAAAAATGAGCTGGTTGACGTTAGTTCAATGGCTATGGTCGAAGATTCTGAGATAAGTCCCACATTTGTACAGGTCCCTGTCACCTGCTACGCCATACTTTTACTTTTTCTTCAGCAGTTCGCACGGTCAGCCTCACCCCCACTTTGTCGTGCAGCATATCTGCATGTGAAGGTAATGACAGGAGGGCGCTCTATTCTGCATTTTCTGGCACATTGGGGTTATTGGATCGCATAGCTAGACGAAGATACAACTCGCTTCATGATCATCAATACACCGCCCACGATCTAACATACAGATCGCAAATTCCCCTATGTCCTGACCATACAACCAACTAAAGCTTCAGCGACGTAGAGAAGACTATTGCTTCCTGTACCTTGCCGAAACTTTGGACGAAGAAGTGAATCATCCTTGTAAAGTTTACGCGTCGGTACTCGATTGCATTACACGGATTTTATGCGGAACATGGACATGCACAGGGCCAAGGATTCTTTGCTTTGGGCACCTCCCAGGAGCTTGGCCGTGATCATGGACTACATTTCGCCACCGCTGCAACCCACCTGATCACCCAATCTTGCCAGTCTTTGTGATATGTAGATAAGTGACTTGCAGAACCTCATGCAATGTTCCAGAGCTTTGCTCACAGGGGCCTATGCGAGCCAAACGTGTTTTGCGATGGAGAAAAAGTGATGTTAACTGACTTTGATTGGGCTGCTTCGTCAGCTGCACGCATGCCGAATTTCACTACACAGTAGATTACTTTCACCTAGCCTCTGGCTATTCCAATATCTTAGCCCCTATGAAAGACAGCAAGAGTGATCAAGGGATCTTGAGAAACCTACGGCAGCTTCGGTTGGTCTCACTCTGAGTTAGTGCTGTTCCGGCCCGGCTTGGCCTGAAAGCCCCGGCTTTGGCTTGGCCTGAGGCAGCTTTGGCTTTCTAAAATCCCAGGCCGAGCCAAAGCCGCAACCAGGGCTTGGCCTTGGCTTGGCCCGGCTTAGGCCGCAGCTTTTGTGTTGTAGTACAGTGGCTGCGCTGAATGGTCAGGGGCTGTGCTGAATGGTCAGGGGCTGCGCTGAATGGTCAGGATTGGGTGGAGGACGCTCATGGGGTGACGCCTGCGGCAGGGACACTGAGGCACGGGTGTGCAACGAGGATGGATATGCTGCCGCTGGAATTAGGGGAATCCTCGGCACGCCGCTCTCTATTGTCGTGCTTCTCAGGATCACTGGGTACAGCTAGTGATGTGCACGGGTACGGGTACCCGTACGGGTTTTTACCCAGGGGTAGCACGGGTAAGGGTA
>QLOT01008445.1:0-10190 GCA_003313875.1 Russula aff. compacta | reverse complement strand
TACATTGAGTCTATCACCACAGGTGAGCATAGCCATGATTGCTGCACAGTTCTACCTGCGCATCACTATCCTCCTGCTGCTCCTTATTCTCTCACTGGTTTTCACTGCATCTCCAGTGCTGCTCTTCTTCTTCTTTGTTCTGGTCGTGAGTATAGACTCTTTTGTAGTGGAGGGCTCTGAGGGCATTTTTGACATCGTCAGTGCTGGTGTTTTCCATGCGTACATCGGTGGTCTGGTCTGCACTTCCTTGGTCGCTGTTGTTGGCTGTGGCTGAAGTGCTGCTTGGCTCCAGTTTATCAATGGCTGCAACAATGGCGAAGAGCCCCTGTTTGATCCAGGCATCATCGGTGGTGGAGGCAAGAGAACCATAGGACATGGAGGAGGCTGGATGCAATGTGAGAGGGGGGGGGAGCCTGAGCTGGAATGTATCAAGGTGGCATCACTATAGGTACTATCCTGAGTACCAATGACAGCGTTTGAGAGGGCTGAGAGGGGGGTGATCTGTTCATAGGAAGTGAGGAAGGAGGACATGGATTTTTGTGGAGATTCCGAAAGGTAGGAATGTTTGGAATATGAGAAGAGATCGTTGGATAGTTTGGTTGAGTTGTTGAGGGTGTATTTATATTATTCTTTTTGATTGAAATTAGTCAGGAGCTCTGGTGCATTCAGATCTTTGGCATCCACCCAGGAGTTGTCCGATTTGGGGTAGCCCTTCCAACTGACTAGGTATTGGCATTGTCTTTTGCACCCATGTCTCCTTTTGGCTAGAATTTCTTCAATTTCATATTCCTCTTCACCATCAATTGTTTCAGGAAGTGGGCGCTTGAAGGGGATGCCATATTCCTTTGTTTCCTTATATGGTGATAGAAGATCCACATGAAACACTGGATGTATCTTCATGTTTGAGGGTAGGTGAAGTTAATAGGTGACCGGAGATGTTCTTTGGGCTATGGTAAATGGTCCTAGGCATTTTGGTGCCATCTTTTTTGATGGTGCCATTGTCTTGATGTCCCTAGAGTCTAGCCAGACTTGTTGCCCTGTTTCAAAGCTTCAGATGGGTTTTGAAGTTTTTGTTTTTTGTTGTAAAGCTTCATGGGCCTTTTCTCTTGCTTGTGTGAGGTCCTTTAGTTGAATATCTAGTCCTGGTAAGGCACACCTTGTTGCGCGTGGATTCACTCAAATCCACAGCGTGGATTACTTTGACACTTACTCACCCGTGGCAAAGCTGTTGGATGTGCAATCTTGTCACCGGCGAAGCCGTGACCTTAGCAAAGTCTGCAGAAATGAATACAATGCTCGCAAGTCCCACTTGCGAGGAAAGGTAAACAGGCCACGAATCTCCCCCTGGGGTGACTAGGTCACAAATGCTGTATTCTCCTAGACAAGGAGGCGTACAGGGCGGACAGGAGACTCGACTTAGAGAGTCTCCAAGCCCAGTGCCTAATGCGCTTATATACCCTCGGCCATATGGGCCGGTAGTCCGAACTATGGTACAGTAACGCGACAGTAGTAAGTGTACAGTAATCAGGAACAATAAGAGAGAACAATCAGTAAGCAACTAGACTACTCACAAAGCAGAAGTCCTAATCCAGCACACTGACTAAAGCACTGACTGATGCTGAGAGATACTAAAGAGCTTCCAAAGCTCTTACTCATCACCTCTGACTAACCATTAGTCATGCACAGTCATCCTGCTTACTCCAGGGCTCTGTCTTCGTCATCCTGCTCCTAGGGCATCCTAGAAGCTATAGTCCATGCAGTATCGCGTGCACCAGACTGTGACCACATAGCCAGTCTGCACGTGCCGAATCCTAGAGTGATCGTCCATCATCTATACTTACCGATTCCTCAACACCTTGTCTGCCCTCAAAGACCATGCCTGGCCTCATCCTTGGGCTCTAACCTCGACTCCTGATGTCCCCGCGGTTCATGTAGCCCAGTGACTAGCCGTGCCATGACATCACCCTCCTCCTAGATGGAAACTGCACCGTGGTTGAGAGCGTCTGCGAGGGACGCGGCGCGTTGCTCTAGGCTCTTGAGCTGATTGTCTTTCTCCACGATTTCTTCGGCCACAGTATCGAGGGCAGTGAAGCGCACACTGCCACAGTAGACAGCCTCGATGGGGCCGCACTGAGTGGGGTAGAGGTGTGGGATTCCCTTGCGTGTGACCACGCATTCACGACCGTGCATGCAAATGTGCCAAGGATTGAAGTTGCTGTTGAGGTTGTGCTGCTCGTGGAACTCTTTGACGATCTGCTGCTGCAGATTGAAGCGGCGTTGGCAGCGGTTGGAACAGTAGGGGTGACTGGTGGCGGTGGAGGTGAAGGGGCTCACTGGTTTGAACTGAGGCATGACTTAGCTAGTGGAATTCTAGAAACTTTGATGGTAGTGGCAGTAACATTCGTGGCAGAAGTAAGAATGTTGGAGGGCGTGAGCATGCGTGATATGGGGTTTGCAACGATGGGACAGGGGGCATGTGAGGTCTTTGCTCAGGCAGGAGCAAGGCTTGAAGTCGTGGAACTTGTGGGACGTGTAGGGGGCTGAACGAAGGAGGGACTGGAGGGAGAATTTCTTGGGAGGAGGCATGAAGACTCAGCTGGTCACCCTCCTTTTACGTTTTCTCTCATGCCTCCATGGCAGGCTTCCTTCATCTAATGCGTGAATCGTTTTGTAGGGCATACAGTACTGCCTATGCCTGTGAATCTGTTCAGGACTTCCCCAAACACAGCAGATGCCCCATGGGCAGATGTTCCTTGGGTCCCAGTAATGACTCGCACCGTCGACTCTGCATTGCCAGAACTCGTCAGTGAACGTGGGGGACGACATAGGAACTTAGCGATGGCAGCATGCATGCGCGTGGGTGGATGAGGTCGGGTGTCAGAGTCTTCCATCAGGTGCTTTCGGTGATATGCTTTCACTAGGGCGTCAGCAAAGACTTGATCAGCAGGCTCCCAGGTATCATCAGCCACTGAGTAACCCTTCCAGCGGATGAGGTATTGGAGCTTCTTTTGCCATCCGTGGAAGCGATGACTAATGACCTGTTCCACTTCATACTCCTCTTGGTCCTTGACTATCTCTGGTGGCGGCCGCTGATAGTTTGTCCCATGCTCTGAGGTCTCTTTGTAAGGCATTAGTAAGGAGCCGTGGAACACCGGATAGATGGTCCATGTGGCAGGCAGCTCGAGTTTGTAGGCGACTGGGGAGATCTGCTTGAGGATTCTGAAGGGTCCGTGATGCTTGGGAGCAAGTTTGGCTGACTGGTACGGTAATGTGAGGAACTTAGCTTCAAGCCAGACCTGTTCTCCTTCTATGTACTGTGCTGGGGGTATTGTCTGTGCTGTCTGGTTGAGAGCTTGCACTGCTGTGCTCCTATGTTCTTTGAGGAGCATCTGTCTGTCTTCTGCCATTGCGTTGTTTGTCTCTGGTATGATAGCTTCTGCTGCCATCAGTATGTATCCCAGTAATACCTCGTGGGGACTCAGCTTTGTAGTGTCGTTTGGCCATTTGTTTACGAAGGACGCAATGGAGAGCCATTCATCCCAGTCGTATTGCCGTGCCATCATATAGAGACATAAGTACTGTTCCACCCATTGATTCTTGCGCTCCAAGAGTCCATCTGTTTGTGGGTGGAAGGCCGTGCTAATGTTTCGACTGATCTTTAACTTGGTGGTGAGGGTGGTGGTGAAGTGCAATGTGAAGCATGGGTCTCTGTCTGAAATCATCCTTGAAGGTACTCCGAACCAAGGGAAGACGTGTTGGAGGTATAACTTAGCTATTCCTTCGCCTGTGATTGTCGTATTGCAAGGGAGAAATACTGCCACTCCCGAGCACCCTTGGTCTACTATCGTCAGTATCACATCTTTGCCATTCATAAGTGGCATGTAAACCCCTAAGAACTCTCTCTCATAGATGTCGTAGTTGCATTGAGTTGGTGTGAAGGTGGCAGAGTAGTATGCAACTGGGCATAGCATCGGTTTTTGAGTGTGGGGGTTGGTTTCTCCCTCCTGCGAGAGTATGGCTCCCACACTGTATGCTGAGGCGTCTGTAGCGAGGAAGAAGGCTTTTGTATAGTCTGGTTGTCGGAGGATGGGGTGGCTGCACATGAGCGTTTTGAGGTGTTCGAAGGCTTTTTGGCATGCTTCTGTCCATTTGAACGTCGCGTTCTTCTTAGTTAGTTGTATGAGGGGGCGTGTGATGTTGGAATAGTTTTGGACGAAGTATCTGTAGAACCTGGTGAAGCCTAGGAAGGCGCACACATCAGTAATATTCTGGGGTGGTTGCCAGTCCGCAACGCCCTTTAGCTTAGCTGGGTCCATTTGTACTGTGCCATCTTCCAGTACGACTCCTAGAAACTCGATCTTGCGTTGTTCAAAGGCACACTTCTCTGGTTTGAGGTACAAATTGTGCTGTCACAGCTTTTCTAATATGCGGTGGACACATTCTTCATGGAACTTTGGATCGTCTCTAGTGGCAATCAGTATGTCATCCATGTAGACGACCCGCCACCCTTCTGCCATTTCTTGGGCAAATATAGCATTCATCATGGTTTGGAACGTTGCTGGGGAGTTTGTTAGTCCAAAGAACATCACAGTGGGTTCAAACAGCCCTTGGTTAGTGATGAACGCAGCTTTCCATTTGTCTCCTTGCTTGATACAAACGTTATTATATCCCCATCGTACGTCAAATTTTGTGAAGAGTTTCGCGCCTTGTACTTTTACTATGAGCTCAGGGATGAGTGGTAGTGGATATTGATTCTTGATAGTCCACTCATTGAGACGTCTGTAGTCTTGTACTGGTCGTAACTTGCCGTCTTCTTCTTGATGAAGAAGAAGGGTGCTGCATAGGGGCTTTTCAATGGGTGGATGTATCCCTTTGCTTGCTGCTCTTTCACGAAATTGAGGAGCACTTTCTGTTCATCTTGGGTAAGCTGATATACTTTCCCTGGGATCGTTGCAGGGGCATTGGGCTTCAATTCAATCGCATGATCCCAGATCCTTGTATCTGGGAAGCGCTGCATGGCTTCTTCACTAAAGACATGGGAGTGACGCTTGTACTTATCTGGTACTTCTTTACTCCCCTTCTGTGACCCTGCCTGTTCCGCCAGTTTCGACGCAAGTGTCTGCTTCTTATTTGTGACCAGGCTCTCTTCTGGCACTTGTATCTTCGCAATGTACAGTGAACCATTTGATGGTACGTATGGATGGCGTACAGCTTGTCTTCCTGCTGGGGTAGTGTCACACACACCAATCTGTATCTTCTCCTTGCCCAATGTGCAAAGGATGAGGGGTAGCTGCTCAGCATTGATCCACCCTCGTGCCCAGTTGATGTTTGGTTGTGTCACGGTGAACCAAGGATATCCTAGTATCATCTTTTGGTCACCTAAATTGGTGAGGAAGAAATGTAGCTTTGTTCTCTGCTGTCCCGTCTGCATCTCTAGATCCGTGTAGTGACTGATACTCCCATTTTTGTTGAGCGTGCCATCTACATTGTATACCGGTCGTGGTTCTTTCAATCGTTTGACTGGGAGTTTCAACTGTTGTGCGTAGTCTTCGTGGATGAAGTTCTCTGTTGCGCCTGAGTCCAAGAGTGTGATAGCTTCGTCTCTCTTGTGCGAGAGGTGAATGAAAGTATGCAGCTGCATAGACTTCCGGATCAAGAGGTAGATGTTGAACTTGAGCACGGATCGGAGCGTCGGAACGCCGGAGCAGATCGGCTCACGTAGATAAAGCACATACATATACCGTAGTACTTAGCACACAGTATATATACATGAAAATACAGACACTGTACGCGGGGACTACGCCACCCGCCCTCTACCTACAAGTAGCTAGTTCATGTAGTTTACTAGCAGATACCATACCCTTGGGCCTAGAGGCTGCACTTAGTTAAATAGTCAAGACGTAGAATAGCCGTCACCTCAGCTATCGCGCTGCACGCGCAAGACTGAGGTGAGCATCCCCGTCTACAGTACCTATCCCACATTAACAGTCCCTGTAGATTATATTGTCCCTACAGACAATAAAGCGCGTGTCCGCGGTTTCTCACCCTAACTCCCTTATAGTTTGCAACAGTAGATGCCCTCCGTATCGCTTCTCTTTCTCCATGCAGATCGGATCATTGTGTCATATGGTTCTTGGTGCGCCTTGCACAAACGAGTAAGCACCGCGTCGCGGTCTTCGATTGCCAGGCCTTTCAACTGATTACACAGGTTGTCGATCAACAGGGTTGTCCCTACACTCGCATTTGACCCTTCTCCTTGGAGCTCCTGAGGCATCATGAACGTAGACTTGCTCTCTTCAGAGGATGATGTGTACATACTATGGGCATCATCAAACAGGTACCCCTCCTCTTCTTGAGGCTGCTCAAGCGGTGTAACTATCCGCTTTTGCCATCGTCTTGCCTTCTTCTGGCATCTCTTCTCTTCCTTTGTGAGGACTTGAGGCCAGGCTTCATTCTTTCACGAAGGAACTAGCATGTTTCGAGGGACTCCCTTTACATCGGTCCATACTTTGCTGTTCTTCTCACAAAGTCTCTGGAGGAACTTGCTCGTCCACATGATTCGAATGGCTCAGTCCTTGGCCGCTTCATAGGTCTGAAACTTTGTTGGCATCCTGGCTTTTACACCTGGAGCGAGTCCTTGAATGAAGCGTTCCACGTGCTCTATTCCCTTCAAGGGTCGTTTGCCAGCATCATAAGCCTTTTTGAAGTTGGTAATGTACTCATCAATGAAGGGCCATTTCATTTCTACCCTGGCATCGCTCTGCCATCGTCCTTTCGGCACAAATTGCTCGAAGAAGGCCTGTACAAAGCCCTCACCCACATGTGGGTCCTCACGGTCTTGCTTCTCCAGCCAGTCCAACTGTTGGTTGACCCATTCGTCTACAGCTCTGCCTCTGACATAGACGAGTGTAAGGGCAGCTCTCAAAACTGGAGAGGCCAGTGCTGGTTCGTCGTCATGAGCCATAAAGTATGCTGCACACTGGTAGATGAAGTTCTCAGCTTCGGAGGGGCTCCCTTTGAATGTCTTTGGCATTTTTACTGCCACTTCTTTCTTCGGCAAGGATTCTATCTCTTGTCGCTGCTCCCTCTTCAATTCCTCGGCTTCTTGCTTGAGGACTTCCTGTCGCATATATTGCAGTACCATAGGTGGCAACATCGTGTCTTCCCAGTCTCTTGGGGAATCGTGGATGGATAAGAAGTCGAGTCTAATGTCACCGGCAAAGCCGTGACCTTAGCAAAGTCTGCAGAAACAAATACAATGCTCGCAAGTCCCACTTGCGAGGAAAGGTAAACAGGCCACGAATCTCCCCCTGGGGTGACTAGGTCACAAACGCTGTATTCTCCTAGACAAGGAGGCATACAGGGTGGACAGGAGACTCGACTTAGAGAGTCTCCAAGCCCAGTGCCTAATGCGCTTATATACCCTCGGCCATATGGGCTGGTAGTCCGAACTATGGTACAGTAACGCGACAGTAGTAAGTGTACAGTAATCAGAAACAATAAGAGAGAACAATCAGTAAGCGACTAGACTACTCACAAAGCAGAAGTCCTAATCCAGCACACTGACTAAAGCGCTGACTGATGCTGAGAGATACTAAAGAGCTTCCAAAGCTCTTACTCATCGCCTCTGACTAACCGTTAGTCATGCACAGTCATCCTGCTTACTCCAGGGCTCTGTCTTCGTCATCCTGCTCCTAGGGCATCCTAGAAGCTATAGTCCATGCAGTATCGCGTGCAACAGACTGTGACTGCATAGCCGGTCCGTGCGTGCCGAATCCTAGAGTGAACGTCCATCATCTATACTTACCGATTCCTCAACACCTTGTCTGCCCTCAAAGACCATGCCTGGCCTCATCCTTGGGCTCTAACCTCGACTCCTGATGTCCCCGCAGTTCACGTAGCCCAGTGACTAGCCGCGCCGTGACAAATCTGTTCACCAGTGTTGTGACAAAAATGGCAATCCAGTTTGATTCCCCAGGCTAGGTAGCTCAGTTGGTAGAGCACCTGGTATATATTCAGGAAGCCTGGGTTCAATCCCCAGTCTGGCCATTATCAGTCTGCTGCAACATTCTGTACCTTCTGTCCAGTTCACTTGAGGGTTGCATCCCATAATGAGGTAGTGGGGCATATGTTTCGTTCCCTCATGTTTCCATGAGTTGTGGGCAAATTCTATGACTGGGAGGTAGGTTGCCCAATCATTTTGTCATCCATTTGTGAATTGTCTCAGGTATCTTTTGATCCATTGATTCATTTGTTTGCTTTGTCCATCTGTACAAGGGTGAAACACAGTGCTTAGGTTTTGCTTTATCCCCATTGTCACCGGTTGATACCGTGACCTGTAGTAAAAGCTTGAAACAACAAGTCGATCGCTCGCAAGTCCCACTCGCGAGGAAAGGTAAACAAGCCACGAATCTCCCCCTGGGTGACTAGGTCACAAACGCTGTATTCTCCTAGACGAGGAGGCGTACAGGACGGACAGGAGACTCGACTTAGAGAGTCTCCAGCCCAGCGCCTAATGCGCTTATATACCTCGGCCTTAAGGGCCGGTAGTCCGAACTATGATACAGTAATGCGACAATAGTAAGCGTACAGTAATCAGGAACAATAGAAAGGAACAATCAGTAAGCGACTAGACTGCTCACAAAGCAGAAGTTCTAATCCAGCGCACTGACTAAAGCGCTGACTGCTGCTGAGAGATACTAAAGAGCTTCTAAAGCTCTTACTCATCACCTCTGACTAACCATTAGTCATGCATAGTCATCCTGCTTACTCCAGGGCTCTGTCTTCGTCATCCTGCTCCTAGGGCATCCTAGAAGCTATAGTCCATGCGGTATCACGTGCACCGGACTGTGACTGCATAGCCGGTCCGCACGTGCCGAATCCTAGAGAGAACGTCCATCATCTATACTTACCAAATCTCAACGCCTCTTCTGCCCTCTGGAGCTCCACCAAACTCCTTCCTTGGGCTCTTCATCGTCCGTTTGCCCTCAAAGACCACGCCTGGCCTCATCCTTGGGCTCTAACCTCGTCCCCTGATGTCCCTGCGGTTCACATAGCCTCGTGGCTAGCCGCGCCATGACACCCATGGTTTTGCAGAGTGTTTTGATAAATTTCCCTGTGAATCAAGGGTCTCTGCCAGAGATGATCCGTTTTGGTACTCCATACCAGGGGAATAGATGCTGTAGGTATAGTTCTGCCACTCCTTCTCTGGTGATTTCCTTTTTGCATGGGAGAAATTTCGTTGCTTTAGAACATCCTTGGTCTACGATGGTTAATATAGTGTCATATGCTTTGGAATTTGGGAGGTCGGTGATGAAATCCATGGATATGTATTGGAAGGGGCCTTCTTCCATTGGAGTGTCAAAGTGTTGTAGTGGCACTTTAGGGGTGCGGAGAGTTTTGCTTTCTTGACATTTGGCACATCCTTTGACATAGTTTTCTATGAAGTCTCTTAGTTTTGGACTGTGGTATCATCTTTTTACTAAGTTTAGTGTATTAGTGATTCCTGGGTGTTCTCCCATAGTTGCATCATGTATTTCTTGTAGGACTTGTTGAAGCGCAGCCAGGGCAGAGATAAGATAGTGCTAGATAACTAGCGTTCAGTTGTGGGGACATAAACTATTGTCATTATGTATTTACCTAGATAACTAGCGCTAATACACACATGTCAGTATCTGCAGTAATTACACAGTAGGAAATACTCACTTCAGTTGTGGGGACACAAACTGAAGTGCTACTATCGTAAGAAGTGTCCTTAAATACAGTAAAACTAGGGTAAGGAGCGTATAGTAGAGGGGCATAAGGCCCAGCGTAGTAATGAGCATTATTGCACATGAGATGTACTTAATCATTAATCTATATTTTGCGTATTGTAGCAATATATTAGTCTGATCACACTTAGACAGGCGATCAAGTCCAATTGCCTAAATCAGTCAGACACATGGTGATGTGCCCCAACACCGAATTGGGCACACTGACGCTGACCCGACTACCACTGGTCCACCTCAAGCGCTGATCCAGTTCAACAGGACTCGTTGTCATTTTTGGTTGCTGTTTGGGAGGTAGATAGTGTGTGCAAAGATAGTGTCTGGGAGTATTGTAGAAGGTGTATTATTTACCCCCCTTTCAATGTCTTTTCTTTGGGACAGAAGGTCTGCTATCATGTTTTGTTTTCCTGGGAAGTGGTGGAT
>QLOT01008383.1:0-13327 GCA_003313875.1 Russula aff. compacta | reverse complement strand
CTTCACCTGCGCGTCCTTCTGCGGACACTTCAACCCAAAAGCCTTCAACTAAAAGAAAGGCACGACCACGGACACCATCACCGTCTCCTCCCCCCAAAGACTTTCCCAGACATTGGGATGCCGCCTTGAAAGCATTTTTCCTCGCTGTGGGACTTTCTCAATGCTTGGCAGGCCTAGCAACCGATATCCTTGTTATGAACCCAGATTGGGAGAGAAAGGTCGTTCCCGGGGCTCTGCGCGACTTACAATCTAGCATTTCGGTATGTCCCACGCCGAGCTTGAGCGTAGCAGACGTTCGGTAATGACTTAGAAAGCCATGATGGTATAGCGGCTGTTGGACACACAGTCAAATTCCACGGGACCGCCTGAACGGCTGTTAGAAGAACGAAAGCTAGACTATGTCCGTGTCGAAAAAGGGGCAGAGGCCCGTTCGCCAGATGCAGTGGGTGCACAAACCCATGCGGTCGCAGTTTCATCTTTCTTGAACTGGACCCTACAGATCAACAAGTCCATTGCCGAGCTCCTTGCTCGAAACCGTGCCCGGAATGACGCGTCGAATCGCGCAGAGTTCCTGCATACTTATAGGCGTCTTCACACGAACGAGACATCGGACGCCATACCCACGGATGAGGGTGACGAGGTTGAGAGCGCGTCATGTGCTCGGACCAACGCGCGAACGGTGGACCGTGATGTGATGATGAAATTCGACATTGCGAAGAACGAAGAAGGTCCCCTGAGGAGAACGTTGAAGGTTGAGACGAAGGACGAACACAACCACCGCACAGACAAGATCACCGAGGGTGGCCAATCGGTCACCGCAAACCGGCATCCAGGTCTTGACGAAAGACTGAAGAACTTGGAGACTCATCTGGCAATGCGATATGGTAAGTTTACTTGTTTTTGTTATCATGCTCAATTTCATGGCATACGCGAAAGTGCCGTCACCTCCGGCATCACTCCTTCATCGCATCAAGTTTGTCGAAGATCATATTGTGCAACTCGAGCGCGAGTATCCTCCTTGGGCTGCCCTACATTTCAATCAACCCCGTCGTGGCGTGAGTTTCATGTCATGTCTCCTCCTGTGGGGCCTTGTAGCGGCCTTGTAGCAACGTCTCACTCCTCTTTGGCAGTGGCCTCCACCACCACGCCCGACGCCAGTCATCGTCCCTTCACACCTCACGTCCAATCCTACCGACGACTCCTCACCTGCCTCATCTAACCCTGCGGAAAATACAATATCACCTGTACCCACTATCTATTCAGGGAAAGCTGTCACTGAAATCAGAACCAAGGGCCGTGCATCTCGGTCAAGTCTGCATCGTGCTGTGTTGGAGAAACTAGAGGTGCAGCGCGCAATAGAAGACCTCAAAGGAGAGGGCGAAAACGGTTAAAGACATTTGTTGTTAACCTCATTGCTTTCCGTATCGTGGTAGTGTACCCGTTGTGTACGACGATAAATTCTGCGTGTCGTAAGACATGGATGTCAGGTTGGGGGTCTGCAGTGCACGTGGTG
This sequence comes from Russula aff. compacta, assembly GCA_003313875.1. Classification (NCBI taxonomy): domain Eukaryota; kingdom Fungi; phylum Basidiomycota; class Agaricomycetes; order Russulales; family Russulaceae; genus Russula; species Russula aff. compacta. The sequence goes on along the minus strand of QLOT01008383.1, from coordinate 11,814 downwards.
ATATTATTTCCATCGTCTCGTCTTCACTGAGGGTCATACCATCTTCCTCCAATACTTATATCGGAGTCCCATGTTGACTCTTCTACGCCTTTTCACCACCCGCACCTTTGCCTTGTACCCCAGAGTTCCCCACATGAGACACTTATCATCGTCTGCCGTGAGATGGAAGGATCCCTGGCCAATGCCCCACACCCCTGAACACATCGCCTCCACCGCGTCACCCGGAGATCTGCCTCCTCCAAAGCCACTCATGCGCCCCGGAGAGCCCGTCGAAACGACGCGGGCGCGTCTCGTATATCAGAGCCGCAAGCGCGGCACGCTCGAGAGCGACCTCCTCCTCAGCACGTTCGCGCAGGAGCACCTCGGCACGATGGACGCCGAGGAACTCTTCGAATTTGACAAGGTGCGCTCCAAAGAAACCTCTCGCCCTCCTCCCTTACTCTTCCTCTGTGTGACCTCCTATCCGGCTTGCTGAGAGCTTGTTTTGTTTGTTATCAAGCTCATGGATGAACCGGACTGGGACATTTATTATTGGGCTACAGGAAAACGCACGCCGCCTGAGCGATGGGCGGGCACGAAAGTACTCGAGAAGCTGAAGATCCACGCGCGGAACGAGGGGAAGGTGGTCAGACGAATGCCGGACTTGCATTCGTGAGCAGCGCATGGCATCGAAGTTATTACGGCTGTGACGTTGACTGCGGAACCCTCGGGGTACGACTTATGCTCTGAAGCTTGGAGTACTGAGTGGACCCACATGCAGCGCGAAAACCCTTCCTAGCATGCCTTCCACTGTTAGGTTTCGCTATATACACCGAGTAAACGTTCCCCATGACATGCCATCCTACCGGCCCCTGGGCTTTTCCTCAGCCAACTTCTTCTCATACCTGCGTAGTAGTAGTCTATCTATCCATCCGCCAGATGGGAAGTTTTTTTGCCATTGATTGTGCAAGTGTACCGCAAACACCTTGCCAAGCTTGCGATCAAGGCCGCCGCCTTCCTCGCGCGTTAAACCGCCAGTCCAGTGCCCGTTGCTCGGATCTGGTTCGAACGGGTCTGGGAGGCGGTTGTCGAGTCGACATGCACGACCATCGGTGAAGCAAAAGGGGAGAATTTTGAATGGAGGGATGCCCTCTGCCACCAGCCGACGCCAGAGACGTAGGTAAAGGATAGCACCCCAGTCTGTGGAAGACGGACGTGGAGGGGTCGAAGTAGTCATGAGATGGAAAGCCTCGCAGAGGTAGGGAGAGTATTGGTGAAAATGCATGATTGCACCGTTGAGCGCTTGGTAGATTTTGTCTGGAGAGGGCATCAGCATCCCAATTCTCATTATGGTAAGACGATGAGGGTATACCGTAACAATCCCATTGTGTCACAAATTCATGCTCGAGCAGAGGAGCGAGATCGCGAGTGAAGAGCATGTCCATATCCATCCATACGCCTCCATCTCTCCAGATCACCAGCAGACGAATCAGATCACCATCAAGCCACGCTTTCTCGTCGCTGCTAGAAAGGAGCGAGCTATTTTCGAGCGGTGTACCCTTGGAGAGTTCGTGCACGTCCGCGACGCGGAGCTCAAACGCGTCCGGATAGCGCGCGACGTAACTCGCGAGCAGCGCGTTGATGGACAGGTCGCCATTTGACCACATGATGAGGCGCGAGTGCGGGTTCTGCGTCGCGAAGAAAGACTTGAGTGTATATTCCTGCCGCTCGCCGAAAGGAGCCAGGTCGGTGCGCCAATAAGTATGGTAATTCGTGCGCGGTCGGTCCTCTGGCGCAGAGGACGACGCCACCGGGCTCCGGATGGTGCCGGCAAAATCGTAGCAGTCGAGGCCCAGGCGCATGGGTGTGCCGGCGTGGACGTCGGTGAGCCTAGGGCCGTACAGTCGCTCGCTGACGTTGTAGAGCGGGGAGGCCTGGTCGGGGTTGAAGCAACCGCGTAGGGGAGTCAGCGGCTCGATCTCCTTCCGAATCCATCCACGCCAGTAGAAGACGAGTTCTAAGTGCGGCTCCCAAAGGAGAAAGACGAGGACGAGGGGGATGAGGATGGCCGGGACCATGCATTTGATGCAGGACCGTGGGCGCGGCCATCGGGGCTGCCAGCGGTGAGGGTAGTAGTAGTGGTGCGCTCGGTTGGGCGGGGGGTATGAATGCAGGTCGGGGGAGGAGGGATCTGGCACGTAGGTGGGGAGGGGCGAGTATGTGGCCCCCGACATGGTCAAGGTTTGAGAGTGAGTAAGTAGAGGGCTGTCCTAGCATGAGGATGGTTACCTGGTGTGATGGGATGGATGAGCGCTGAAGTGGGTGTAGTTTTATTCACCGTGACTGTAATGAGTGCTCTGGCAGGAACGACTTGGTAGGCATGGTAGGTCTTCCCATTGATTCTGTAACATCTCACTATTTATCGGCTTCTGACTGACCTCGCTCTCAACTCACACGAATTTGTTTTTTTTGGTTATTAATTATTATATTCTCTTATAAGGCATTACCACTCTGCCACGAGCAAGTAGTACAAGTTGTATTATAACGTACCTACAAATCATCATATCATCCTCAAAAGGGTAATTATAAGCTTAAAAGGCCAAATTCAAGTTTCCGTTTCGTTTCCGTTCCGAACAGCGCTTCCTTACAACCACCTACACACTCATCCCAACAACAATGGACCACGGCCACGGTGGACACGGTAATAATGGCGGCCATGGTGGAATGGATATGGGTCCAACCTGTTCAATACATATGCTTTGGTACGTACAATCCCGTAACTTCGCTACCTGCTCCTCCGCGCCGTATATCTACTTGCCACCGCAGGAACACCCAGATAGTGGATACCTGTATCGTCTTTAAGCAGTGGCACATATCCTCTCGCTTCACATTTGCCCTCTCCTTTATCGCCATTATCTTCATTTCTGTCGGATACGAGTACCTCCGCGCGTATCAGCGCACCGTCGACCGCCATATCGCGCTGGCGCTTTGCCGCGGGAAGGGGCGCGACAAAAGTCCTGTGAGTGGGCGGAATAGTCCTGAGCTTTCTGGTCCAGATGTTGAAGAGGCCGGTCTGCTCTCGGGTCGTCCCAAGAAGCTTTCAGCTCGGTATGCCCTCACATCCTGTGCCCTTGCCGTGTAAAAGCCTTCGATTAACCCTCGTTTCTCTTAGCACGCCCGTCCCGTTCTACCCCCGGCTTTTACGCGCCGCGCTTTATGGAGTTCAGATTTTCGTGTCGTTCTTTTTGATGCTCATTTTTATGACTTATAATGTCAGTCCTCCCTACTAACTCCCTTCGGATGCCCGCTGACCTTCTTCAGGCTTACCTGATCCTTGCTGTGGCGCTGGGAGCCAGCATCGGTCACTTTGTATTTGGTGCTGTGATGAATGTTGATGCTGTCCTTGCGGGTAGTGACTCGGGTAAAGGGATGGCATGCCATTGATAAACTACCGAAGGTTTGCTACCAATACTGTATTGTCGTCGTACTCTGTCTGGCTAGAATCCTTGAGAATGTTGATCCTTTCTTTTGCGGTCTGACTTCCCTCTCGAGTTCTGATTGTCATGTCACATCATGATTGTCAATCTTGTACAAGGGGAACTAGCTAAGCCGCCTTCATCTCTGTATCGTCATCCTTCTTCGCAAGATCATGTTTCACCAAAAGTGCGTCTATTTCCGCAGGTCGGTAAATCTTTGCCCTAGGCTCCTTTGTAACAGGGTCAACCGTCAGGACAGCAAACTCAACTATGCGGATGTGCATCAGTGTCGGCGCCGTGAGAAAGGGTACGGGACGTACGCTTCTCGCTACCTAGGGTGGTACTGTCCATGGTCTTGCTCATTGTCCGCATCACTAAGCCAATGGCCTCTTCCACAGTAATCTCATCCTTATACTCTTGCTTCAACAAACTCTGTGCGGTACCATTGTTTGCGCCAATGCAAGTCGCCTTCCAGCCAGAATAGTTGCCTGATGGATCCGAGTGGTAGAGCTGGAATTCGTAGTGCGGGTCGTATCCCGCGTACAGCAGAGAAACGCCAAACGGCCGCAAACCACCGAACTGTGTGTAGCCCTGCTTGAGATCACATAAGCGTTGGGCCAGGAGCTCAACGGGGATGTCTTCGTTATATCTGAGTAAATGCTGTTGTGCGGCCGATCGTGCGTAATTGACGAGGGAATTGGCGTCGGCAGTGATGCCTGCGACACCACCTATGACGTTTCTTAACTCGAATGTTAGCATACCGGGCGATACGAGCAAGGGGCAGGACCGGACATACGAGTTAAGAAGGAATATCTTCTCACCACTGCCTCCATACCCGCCTTCTTTAGCCTCTGAAAGATCAAGTAGCTTTCCTGTCACTTTCTTCTCCGCAGCAAGCACGACCCCATCCGTTGCCAGAACGCCTAGGACAGTCCCCGCGTGCGAGATTGCCTCCATAGCATACTCGACTTGGCTACGGGTAAGTATTCTGGTTTTTGGGTCAAGTGAAGGAGGGCGTACTCTGGTATAGCCGACCTAGCAAGGGAATTAGCTAGCACAAGCACTATAAGACATGCTGCATTACCTTCCGGCGAGAATATGGTTGTGCGACCTTTTGAGTAGACAAGCTGTAAGCTCTACAATTGTGCATCTCGCGTTAGCAGCCACGCACTATCATATCGTCTAGCCTAACAGAACCAGTTGAGTTAGCTGTCGAGCCGGAGGAGAACATCATGCGCACCATGGTGTCAAGTGGGGAGGGTGGATCTCTATGGATTGGCGACGATTGACGCGTCCCACACGAGCATACGCGCGTCCTTACACTCGCGGCGTTTGCCGGTGTATACTGCTGGTGGCTGGTGAGATTTTCGGAATCCCCTTTGATGTTTGCGTAAAACGAGAAATGTTGTTGATCGCGGATGACGACCTTTATATACATCCAGATGCGACCTCGTCTGTGCTACCGCACTTGAAAGTGCACCTCCCATACACTTCTACAGAGCTGTATGTGGTAGAAGTCCCCCCGGCACCTGATTCTACGACAAACGGAGATGAAGACGGAGAAGAACCCTTTCGTATGGCGTACGCTCAGCTTCAGCAAATGCTTAAATTTATCAGTACCATGTACCCCGAGAAAGAGACTTTGCTGGTCGGTTCACTTCACTCCAGAATCGCGTCCCATATCCCCACTTCTTCCAGAGACCGCCTGAGCCCCATATGGACCAAACTTGCCTTCTCCAAAGATTGTCTGTCTCTACCGAATTCCCAATCACAGTCTATCGGGTCACGGTACACCTTCAAAGGACTGGCGGTGGAGGATCTAGATGAAGTGATCCAGGCGTCGACGATACCGCGTAGCATGACAACGCTGGCCGCAGTTTCGAACACCGGAGCATATCTTGTGTCATCCGAAGAGAGGCGGGCACAAGCTTGGTGCTTTATCTCGAGGGAGGGTGCTATCAGTTCGGTCTATGTGAGACCGGAGGCACGGGGGATGGGTTTGGGCAAAGAGACGGTGAGGAAGGAGTTGGAGAAGGCGCTTGTCCACCGGCAATTTGTTATGGTAGATGTTTTGTCAACGAACACTGCCAGCCTCCGGCTATGTCAATCGCTGGGAGCTCGCAGAGGATGGGATGTGGTCTGGGTCAACATTCGAATGAACCAATTCAGAGGCAATTGAATTGTGAATCAATATTAGTGCCTTGGTCTGCCTAGCGTCTCCGCTAGACGCTGAGCGCTAAACGCTAAACAATGCTCGGAGCTGCTCGACTTGTGCGCCTCGGTCGCGGCGCAAACATAAGATCGTGCGATTCATTCACTCACACGACCATCAAAGCCATGTCGACCAAGGTGTTCGTTCTGCCCATCGATCCTACCTCTCAGCCCGGCTCTGGCGTACTGCCCTCGGTTGACCCCGTTGAGCTCTGGAATACGGCCCCAACGGGCTCTAAACCCCCCAAAGTTGGCACGACTCGGATTTTCTATAACACGCCTCGCGCCGATCAGGGAAGCACCAACGCAACTGCCGTCGTGTCCCTCGGAGAGGGCTTTGACCGGAAGACCGACGACGCGAGGCGCGAGCTCGTGAGGAAGGCCGTCGGGAGCAGCGTCAAACAAATCAAGGAACTCGGCGATGGGCAAAAAGAGATCGTCGTTGATGCGTCTACGGATGCGCACGCTGCAGGTCGGCCAAATTTAAGTGTTTGTAAATCATAAAACTCACACCCATATCGTAGCCGTGGCCGCTCATCTTGCCAAATATAAATTCACGTTGAAGACCTCTCCTCCATCGCCATATAAACCTGGCGAAGAGAAGGCTGTACCGCAGGAGCTGTCCTTCCAGCCACTACAGGACTCGAAAACCTGGGAAACTGGTGTCGTCTATGCAGAAGCCCAGAACCTTGCCAGGACGGTACCAATCTTCTCTTTGTGACCGAAGGGACAGGCTTGCTAAGCTCTGTTTTCACTATAGCTTGCGGAGCTTCCTGCGAACCTGCTGACACCGACAGTACGCATACATGCACATGGCCATTAGAGTGGAGCTGACTTCTCCCCCGTAGACCTTCTCGGAGAGAGTGAAATCGGAGTTTGCGAACGTCCCGAATACTCAGGTCACTGTCCACGACGAAGGTGGGTCTTTGCCTTCGTAAATTTCATACTGTCCGGTACTGATGTAGCTTTTACTTTTAGAATGGGCCGCCGAAAAAGGAATGGTACGTGTGACGGAATTTAGTTCCCATATTCTGATCAATTGACTCCAGTCTACAGAGAACCTTCTTGTCTGTGACCAAAGGGACATCAGAGCCTGCTAAGCTCTTGGAGATGTGAGGCAAAGATCAAGGATCATCTCATTTGGAGGTCTCAATGATCTATTCTAGCTACTATCATGGGGCTGCAAAGGAAGATCAGCCCATTGCCTTTGTCGGCAAGGGCATCACCTTTGACTCCGGTGGGATCAGTTTGAAACCACCAGCAGTCTGTACCACTTTATGCTAGGGCGCTGCTATGTTAGCTAATCGTATGCATAGGACATGAAACTAATGCGTGGCGACATGGGTAAGCGTTGGCCATTCACAGGGCTTACGCGCAAGCTGATATGATTTGTAGGTGGCGCTGCGGCGGTCGTGTCGGCGGCTCTTGCCATCGCAAAGCTCCGTCTTCCGTACGTTCTATGCGCAGTCATTTGCTTGATGAAGATGTACCTGACCTTGTTTTGTTTCAGCGTCAACCTGGTCGTGGTCACACCTCTGTGCGAAAACTTGCCCGGACCGAGCGCGAATAAGCCCGGCGATATGTAGGCATTTTTCCTTGGACTTCTGGCCCTGCTGAGCTTAGACGCATCACATAGTATATATGCAATGAATGGCAAATCGGTAGAAATTGACAACACCGATGCCGAAGGTCGACTTATCCTCTCAGGTGAGACCCTACGCTTCCTTTGTCTGATGCTGGGTTAACAGAATGGTGGTAGATGCTCTATACTATACCTCAACAACCTACAAGCCGCACACGCTCATAGATGTTGCCACACTTACCGGGTTCGACCATTCCTCCCCTTAGTAAAGCCCACTTCACTTATTCCTCACATAGCTCCGTGCTTATTGCGCTGGGTGAAATTTATTCCGGGGTGTTCTCTGTACGTCGTTTGCTTCGTTTCTAATCTAGTCGAGTAACGCTCATCTCGTCGTGCAGACCTCCGACTCACTCTGGGAGGAGCTACGTGAGGCTGGGGAGACCGAGTATGATCGATTCTGGCGATTGCCTCTCGATGAGGATTACGGACCACAGATTCAATCCTCGAATGCTGACCTGTGCAACGTAAAACTCTCACTTCTTTAACTCGCCGTTATGTTTGGCTTTGACACAAGCTACGCTCTAGACGGGTGGTAGGTCAGCTGGCAGTTGCACCGCTGCGTTGTTCCTCAAGTCATTCGTCGATGGCATCGAGCCGCGAGCTGGCGAGGATGATGCGCCGCTTCGTTGGGCTCATATCGACATTGCCGGGACCATGGAGGTAAATGACACTTGTATCATAGGGCTTGATACCTGCTTATGTTTCTGCTACAGGTGACACGCCCCACGCCCTACCTGGAAAAAGGTATGACTGGGCGACCCGTCCGGTAAGTACATTTTCTGGGGCTCAGCTGAAATTACATAACTAATCGAAACCGCGCTTCACAGTGCGTTGGTGGAGTGGGTGAAACGCCTGGGCGAACGGGCGTAAGGAATCGTCACCTAAGTTCGTTCATATCTACGTGAGCAACTTTGATCGGGGGCACACAAAAATAGGGTATGGAGTTGTCGCACATATCTCCGTTCTGTTCGTAGTGCGCAATATTTTGCTACAAGGAAGTAAATCTAAGTGCGATTTTATGACATACACCGTCCAATGGGCGTGAGAAACCCTACTCTTGCGTAACTACCCACTCGTCCTTCACTTGACCTATTGCGACACGGAGGCCTGCCCAGACGCAATCCAAGAGCGCACCACCATTAGCGAGACCGAATACAAGCGTGCTCGCATAGAAGAAATTTGCGTTGCCTGTGCCTGTTCCAATCCACAGATGGTGGAACAGTGGGAGGAGCAAAAAAGCGTGTAGGTGCAGAAGCGCCGTTACAATCGGGTAGCGAAGATCTGCCACGCGGATGATCACTCAGTATTTATATGGTAGGTATTGATGGGAACGCACGCACAAGGGTATGTTTCTGGAAAAAGGGAAATGAGACTTAGGAAGATACCCGGGTCTGATAGAGTAGGATATGGCTTGAAGGTTCCAAGGATGCCAAGGAGGAGGAAGGTGGCGTATAGAGGGTCGTGTCTTGTACGAGAATAAGTGCGAGTGTCACAACGAAGGGAGTAAACTCACTGGAACTTTATGCATAATGGAGCAACATATATGGCTATATGTAACTGCGTCACACGGAATCAGGGGCTATGACAGGATCTTGGGGGAGAGGTCACCCACGGAGAATACCATCAAAAAGAATGGTCTAAAATGGTCAAACATCTCTGTGAAAAAATACCACCAGAGCCCAGAATTAGGCGTCAGGTCGGGGAGTAGGAGTCTGGATCAAAGGTCAAGCATGGCGCAAACGGAAAAGGAAGGAGTGTGTGTTACCCTGCTCCCCAGGTATTCCGCACCCATCCCCAGCCTCCGACCACCAAAGCAGACGCGAATACCAAAGTGACAAAGAAGAACGCGAACTCCAGGAGCAAGGGAATGCATCTATGGAGCTTGTGTGGGAACAACCTTGGAGATGCTAAATGCGACCGGGGATCCGAGAGAAGAAGCAGAACGATGGGCGGAAGTAAGAGTATTGCGGGTAGGGATAGATGCGCTAGTATCGCAAGTGTTAGGAGAGAGGGCGATGACTGGCCTAGACAGCGTCAAAATCAAGCAGTTCAGTACGGCCAAGAGTCATGCATACCCTGCGAAGCAAACATGAGGACCAGCAGTTGAAGGGTCGTTTCGAGGGTTGACGTCGAGAGTGCTAGACATGGTAGGAATATATATGGGTTAAGGAGGTAGCTGTTTGAATAGACAATGTGAGTCCCGAGAGCGAGCAAAATGATCACAGGAGGAGACGGAACGCCAGATTGGAAGGGGACAAAGATGGTTCTCATACTTACATGGCCGCGATTCGCATGTCCCGCTCGCTTCTCTGGATGTTACTCCGAGAGCGCCATATGTTTACCAGTGCCCATGCCCCAACAGCGTCGAAGAATGTCCAAAGGAACGTCGGGTGTATCCACGACGTGGGGACGACGGTCGAGAAGAGGGACAATGCAAGCGGGGACTAAGAGACGTCAGTCCAGGGGGGAAACACGCATAAAATCGAGCTACATGCGTACATGTCTGAAAGATCCACCCGAGTATGGATCGACTCCGTGGCGGAATAGATAGATACCCTCCTGTACTTGGTGGTGTTGGAAGACGTACAGTCAAATATGGGAGGAGGGGAGGTGGGTCGCTTACAACGGGAATATGAAGTCAGTGGCGAGGATAATTGGTTGTCATCTTGTAAAAGAGATCCCAGGGGAGAGAGCGCTAGCACGAATCGTGCGGCCACCGCGAATGTGAATTCCGAGGTCATTCGCGATGAACAAGCTGGAGGGGTGCGCGCGGACAAAGGAAGCCGGTCCGGCCCCCGAAAGCAGGTGGCGGTCCGCAATTGCCCTGCCACTGACACCCACCAATTTGTGTCACTCTACCAACGAGGCCAGGTCTCCTTGACTGTCCGTGTCGACTCCGAGTCATGCACAATGACACTGCGCAGAGCAGGCTAGGATAGCCCGCTCAGGCTCTGAATAACAAGGTTTTCTGACTCCACAACTGATACTGTAGTCCTTACAATTGGGTTTCTGTCACCAATCATGATTTGCCAGTAATTTCTCTGCTGTCGGTCTCCTGGCGTGCCTAGCTTTCGTCCCGTTTCAAGAGCGCCACTTCCTCGTTTCACCTCTGACCGGCCCAGAGGGGATATGGCCCATCCCCACTAAGCTCCCTTTTCTAACATGACACCGGCATGTTCTCATTCGACGGGATCAGATGTCCCATCCCGTGGAAGCTGAGGCTCGTGCATAGGAGAAGAGATATTCCCGTCGTGACTCAGGGACTAGAGGCAAGTCAGCCGTCGTTGGGCGGCTGCCGCTGACACAGGCCCGTGGTTATTTCCTCAAGCTCCGGGCACTGCAAATTACCACTAGTCTAGTTAGCGCAGCACTGCTCCTTCTGGTGGATTCAGTCCTTGTTCCTCTCAGTATATATATAACCAAGTCCCCATCCACTCAAGGACTAACGAAGTACTTGAAATCCACCCCAGCTGCCACGGCTCTCTCGTCTGGTGATGTCTACTAACTCCTGGATTGATGTCTGATCTCGTTTATTGGGTTTCTTCCCCTGTTCAGATGCTGCAACAGACATATTCTCATCCAAAGTTTTCTGTTATCTACAGCCTAGTTGATCAACAACGTTGCTTCCGGTCGTTGTTTGTACACTCCGCCCCGCCGCCCTATTCTTCTCTAGATGAGACTGCGCCCCTACTCGTCTCCCCGAAGAAGCCAGATGATTCTGTTTGTACTTCACTCAGGGTGCAACCAGATGACTTCCATCCAATCAGGCTCATTAGCCAAGGTGTCAGTGGGAAGGTTTACCAAGTAGAGGACAAAGCTACCAAGAATGTCTTTGCGCTTAAGGTCATCCGCAAGCGTTCAGAGAACCTTTTACAAGTTATCAACGAGAAAGAGGCACTTTGCAAAGTCACTGGGGCACCTTGGTTTCTATCACTCGAAGCTAGTATGCATGACGATATCAATTTTTACCTTGTCACTGTACGCTTCCAGGTGCCACACGATGATCCCTTCCCGTCTGATTGAATATTGTTCCACTAGACTTTATACCAAACTGATTTGCGGTGTGACCTTCACCTCCGCGGTGGCCACATACCCGTCACCCTCGCTCGCTTCTACATGGCCGAGCTAATTTGTGCTCTAGAAGTTTTGCATGCGCGTGGCATCATACATAGGGACATCAAACCGGCAAACGTCCTCCTTACGAGCGAGGGTCATGTCGTCCTCGCAGACTTCGGCATGGCGAAGATTTTCCCCCCACAGCCCTCTCGGTCGTTCCCCAAATATAATCATTCCCGCGCCGAGACAGTGGCGACTAGTACAGGTCCCGCAGGTATTAGGGTGCACCAACCTTACCGTGACGTTGGCGGACCAGAAGATGTGACGTGCGAGAGAATGGGAACTTGGGCCTACGCCGCACCCGAAGTGCGCTTAGGTTTGCCCTACTCGTACGGAGTTGACTTCTGGTCCCTCGGCGTCCTGCTCTATGATATGCTCACCGGCCGCGTA
>QLOT01008366.1:0-13282 GCA_003313875.1 Russula aff. compacta | reverse complement strand
ATTCACAGGCTACTTCTAGGCTTCAATTACGCTTACCGTCGTTCTGCCACACCTACCACTCATCCCGCTTCAACATCCACCAAGCCACCCTTGCAAGCAACGTCGATTACTCCTATCAAAGCACAAACGCCAGCGCCTGCTGCGGAGAAAGCAACGCCACAGGAGTCGGACGCATCATCCCCCCCCCAACCCGTTCCTTCTACTTCGGATCCTGCATCCGGTAAAGAGACACCGCCTGTCACCAAAGTGAATGGCAGTGACTCTGCGACGGCATCAACCCCCGGCTCTGTCGAAAAGGACAAAGGCGAGCGCGACCGGGAGAGGTCGGAGAAGTACAAGCATAAAAGAAAAGACCGCAAGGATCGCGATCGTGGCGACAAGGACGCAGCACGCGATGCGGACGCCGAAGGCAGCAGCAGTGAGAGGAAAGACGAGTCCCCGGCGCCTCCCAAACCCGATTTGGACACAACAGGCTCACCCGCTCCGGGCTCAGACCCCGGCGCGCTCAGCCCACGCACCGACAGTAGCACGGGTGCCCGCACGCCAACGAGCCGTAGGCAAAGCCGAAACCCTTGGACGCTATTTGTGCGCCTACCGATCTCCACGACTACCACAGATGCAGAACTGCGCGAGTTTTTCGGAGAGGCGAAGGATGGGGTGGGTGTTTTCGCAAATTCTAATGACCACGGCGGATTGACGCGTATGTTTATGCAGATAACACGAGTGAACTTCCCGCCTCCGGTTACTGGACGTGATCGTAAGATCGCCTACGTCGAGTTTGGCGACGAGGAGACGATGAAAGCCGGGCTCGAAAAGCATGCAGAGGTATGTCTATAAATCTCCTCTCATCCTTTGTCATGGCGATTCCTGATTGCGCATGCTCTCAGAAACTTAATGACGGCGCAGTACCTGAGGTGAAGCGAGCTGGTGAGTACGGTAGTGGTTTCCGTGGTTTCCGGGGAGGACGCGGGGGCCCTCGTGGAGGGTTCGCTCATCGTAATCTTCACTCTGCCGGGTTGGTAAGAGGTGGCGCACCTAAAACAAATGGAGATACATAAATGGGGTCACCCCCTTTTAAGTTTGAATTATCTGCTTGCCTCTTCACTTTTTACGCTTTCCGTTGCATTCTTCATCGATCTCACGCGCTATCGGGGGGTTTATGTCCTACGGGTATGGTACAGTTACTTACATCTCAATGTGTCCGATATATGCTCGATTTCACGCATTCCTAATTAACCTGCCGGATTCTGAACACCTCACTGCGAGAAGTGAGCGGTATGCGTTGCAGTCCATGCCAATTATTGACTCAATCAGCTGGACACTATTAAGGTGTTCAAGCTGATAACGGACTCCTTGGGCCACCAGCCCTGCACGTCCCGACTAATCTCAGTCTCTGCCCTGGCCCAGCACAAATGCGCTGACTTACGTGATTCAACCCGAGCTCAAGAAACTGATCAGAAATGTACCAACGGATTGCATCACCTAATCCCACCACTTCGATTCAGTCGCAACCACCTCTGCACAAGCCAAGTTTCAAAGCTGATTATCTCCCCATCTTGCTTCTCAACGGTGACCTCTGACCCTCGCATCACTGCGGCGATAACGTCCAGTCAAGATCGCTGTGTTCGTCATCGTGTACCTGTTTTCGGCATGTACTTTGCTCTTCAAGTACCCACTAAGAACCCTTCAGCTTCCGACCCCAACTCTATCGTGCCTGGACCGAGATACAGAAGGGGGAAATGTCATAGGTATCTTAATTGAAGCTCACCCTCACCTTTGCCCTCGTTAAATTCACCTGCCTGTATAGTAGATGATCACCTCAATTAGCCTCCGTCACCGCGGATCCCGAGTCAGCCGTCCCATAGACAGTCCAACCTTGGTGATGGCTCGGCGCCTCTCTTCACCATATGTTCAAGATTAAAGAATGCCAATGAGATGCTAAAGGGATCATTATCTTCCTGGAGTTCACCTTCATTTCCACTGTGAACTGACTGGAAAGGTCAATAGAACGGTTTATTTTTTGCCTTCGTTGCTGCGCTCGTCGCTGTATCCGTACAAGACTTCTTCCACGGCTCAACTCACCAGATGCTTCCGCTTTCTATCTCGGGAAATTGTATCAACTTCAAGCCGACCCCAATATATCTCAATCATCTATCCCTTCTGCTGTGGCCCAGCCTTTGGCTTTCTCTCCTCCTAGATATGTTATCTAATGACTTGGTAACCGGCTTTACGTGTGCGATGCTGGCGACGTCCTTGTGACAATGGGCACGTCGATACTTCAGGATCACTCAGCCACTACGGTGCGGTCCACCCAACTGCGCGCGGATGCGTGCATTCTTTGCGAATGGTGTAGACACATTTCGGGTTGGCTAGGCGGTTGAAGCATTCCCTACCTTGGTACATCTTTCCCTGTTCATCTTCTTCTCCGACCTCGTCATCTATCTGTTCAATATCAATCACACTGTCTTCAGCGCGGTGGCTTGTTTGATCGGACTTTTGTCTGCAGTATACAGTACATATGGATCCATTAATCTGCACAACAGCCCATACTGTACAATTCGCCACTTTCTTCAACAGTCTTGCTCCTTTGTTTCGGACATACTGCAGTGGTTTGGATATCGTGGAGTGGACGATCAACGCTCTGAATGGAGATGACAAGAGTTCTCTGAGGCCATACCTGGCTTCTACAAATCAGACGTAGTCAACCATCTGTAACAAGAACGGTTTAAGTGGACGATCCTGTGTGCCATGGGTGGATTTTTTTGAATCGCACATTTTTCATCGCGTTCAGTCTCTGTTCCGGTCAAATTCCATGGGCTCTCTCCATCTGTCTTAACGCTGCCGGTGAGGGTGACAATTCGAACGGAGTTAACGACCTGTTGGCCAGAATTTCTGGCATGGAGCGCCGTGTTCCTTTGAGGTTAGCATTTCCTGACATCCCGGAGAAAAGCTAACGATGGACAGTCCTCCTCGGCTATGCCCAACATAAATGTCCGTGTTTTCTCTCAAGCCCAAGTGTCCGGGAGCGAGATGACTGTTGAATAGCGCTTGCTGTGGGGTGCCTGGGTGTTCCGGAAGGTGTTCTCCAAGACCATCTCGTGCGGGAATAGTGTGCTACTTGCCTGGTTGGTCCTCTTACGTCGCCACTGGTACGCCACATCACCCTCATTTCGTGTCATATCTCGAGCCGCAACTACTTTTGCAATTTCGATATATGTAATATCCTTCATGGACTGTTGCTGCTTTCTATTTACAGACGGAACGAAGATTTTCAGGTGCTCTAGAATGGCAGGGAAAGATATGATAGTCGTCGTTTCATCTTCGCCAGTCGCCATCTCAGGGCTTTAAATTGAGGCATCAATATTTCCCGATTGCGTTCTCCAGTTCCACTCCTGATCATGCCGACATTCTCAAGCAGCCATAATCTTATCCCTTTGCAGCATCCCCAGCCTTCACAGATTATTTCACACCCCTTGTTCATGACTTTGTCAGCCATGGAGGCTGCTCACCGTCCGGCTGGCATTTCCATCACGGTCCCGCACCGTAGCTGTCCCAGCCACATCACTACTCATGCCTCCTCGGCTACGTGCCATCCCACACTAGACCCGCAAGATGGGCCACAATTAGCCACCGAGTCTTCCCGCGCCGCTCCTCAGGTGCTTCTACCCATACCCAACCCTGCCACCCCCTGGTCTTCACTCCACTACAGCAGGGACGTCCTCCCAACAACAACCTTCTCACAGATTTACAGTGACTCCCGACCTCCTGCCTGTCCGAGGCTAACTAAACACCGGCCAGCCGAGGACCTCTTCTCCCCAAGCTCAGGTACCACCATTCCTCTCATATCTCTGATTCCTCCATTCTGACCCTACTGTTGCGTTGAACGAAGAGACAACTGGCGAACTTGAAGATCCCGGTGGTCTGAACGATCCGATCGTTATCGAAATCCGTCACACGATCTATCTTGGACATAACAAATTAATCCCGTTCCCGTGTTATCTGCTGGAGTCCTCCTGCGATCCGGGGTCCTTTATATTAAAATGTGGATCCCACGCGATTTCGAGCGGCTTGCTTCATATGCTTGCACTTTCATATTTATACGGCTTCTGCTGTGCTTACTTTGCCCTGTCTTGTATCATTTGCAGTTGTCGTCCTCTCATCGCCAACTCTCGTCGCAACTCTTGGCCTGGTCATACTTGCACGGCCCATGATTCTTGGGACTTGGCTGTTCTGTTCAGGCCAGATGCCAGTGGGAAAATATTCAACTCGAAAAGGATGTTCTGCCCGTTATCGGTCAAGGCACCCGTGATCGGTTTTCGTCAGATCCACGTGACCCCCCCTGTCAACGACCTGTCGAACTCCATATCGCTCACTCGCTCACGGAAAATGCCCAAGTGCCAAGTGCATGTTGGTTTAGGGTAGGTACAGTACGTTGTCTGTTCCGCGTCATGTTCTCCCCAGCCACCAATGGAACACCCATCTGGCCGCTCTTTCAGACTGTCTCCGGTGTGAGCAGCGTTCTATAAGTTCAGCGCCTTCATCCGTCGCTTGACTATCACTTTCCCAGTCTATCATCCAGGTCATTCTGGTGTGCATTGCCGGTTATGTTCTCACTCGACGGGGCATTCTTAACAAGTCAACGCAAAAAGTGCGTCTGTTTTCCCGTCTATTATCCTTTCTAAAGACCGCCTTCAGCAACTGAACGTCATAAATGTGAACTTCTTTACGCCGTGTCTTCTCTTTTCCAAAGTCGCCTTTTCCCTTTCATCAGGTGTGTTAACCCTCTCTCGACCAACATGTCACTTACATCCTGCAGACCAGTTTCTGAAACTTTGGATCATCCCCCTATTTTTCATCCTTACCAGTGTCGTATCCTTAGCGGTGGCGTTGTTACTTGGTTTTCTTTTCAGACTCAACCGCCCACAAAGGTATGGTTCATTTTCATCATTATTCCCAATTCAAACATTTTCTCCCTCAAGAAACTTTGCCATGGCGGCTGCTATGATCATGAATTCGAATTCTCTCCCAGTCGCGCTTCTCCAATCACTTGCTGTTTCAGTGCCAGGGCTTGAATGGGGTCACGGCGATACCGTCGATTCCATCGTCGGACGCGCACTTACCTATCTTTTACTCTGTGGTACTATGGGCCAGTTTGTGGGTTCGTTTATTATCGATCGAGTAGAAACTCACCACCGACAATTCATAGATCCGTTGGAGTTATGGTGTTCATTTACTCTCTAAAGCAGTCCCTGCATGCGAGGCTGCGCATACCACAGGGCTTGACAATGAAACTGGCTTACCGGGCGAAGGCATCGACGACACAGAGGACATGCGGCACGAGGATGGTCGAGGAGAGCCGGGTCTTGACCATGCTTTGCGTTACGCGAGCCGCAGAGATCATGTGCCCATTTTACAGCCCGTTCCTTATACTCCCCGCGTTTCAAGGGTTCCCCAACCTTCTGACCGTGGGGCCACTCCTGCATTTAACCCCAGCGTAGGTCCCGAATATGAAGATATTCCAGCACCGGCGTGGTCTCGCCCGACCACATTCATGCACCGTATGGTACGCGCAGGGGGCAGGATCTGGAGAAGGGTGACTGGTTTTATGACACCTCCCCTCTGGGCGTCAGTTCTATCTCTCGTAGTTGCGCTCCATCGACCCCTGCAACACTTTCTCTATTGGTATCTGCGGCCAGTTCGTGGTGCGATTGCCCAAGCAGGGGACTGCTCGATTCCTATCACTCTCGTCGTGCTTGGCGCATACTTTCACACGCCCACAGATAAGTCTGAGCTATCGCGCTCTGATGTCCCTGAATGGCAACGAGTGACGCAGGTGAGTTTGCGCAAGATTTTCTGCCTCGACACGGAGAGTTGTAAGGGCTCCATTGACCTACAGTCTCACGTACAGCGGCTTGGGGACAGAGGCGAGGGGAGGACTATCTTCGTTGTAATACTTGCGCGTATGTTTATCACACCTTTATTACTCCTTCCACTCGTGGTGCTCGGCGCTCTACGAGGTTCCCCGGGGGTATTTAAAGAGTGCGTCCTTGCCATTGATATTGTGGTGTCTACAACTTGCTATCTCCCCGCACCAGTCCAGTCTTCATACTCAGCCAAGTACTTCTGCTAGCGTCTCCGCCTGCCGTGACGTTGGCGCAGGTATGCCCCCCCTTTTACCAGGGTCTGCCGTTATTGAATATGTCTTTTTTCCCTTACACAGATCACACAAGCCACCAGCGAAGCTCTCGAAAGGATGATAAGTCGTACAATTTTCTGGTCGTATTGTCTCGTCACTCCTCCCGTTGTGGTGGGATGTGCATTGATCGCGATGTCGATCACAAGGCTCTGAATCCGCATCCCCACAGCCACGATTTTACTCATAACAAGAACGGAGGTCAGTGCAGGCAAGGGAGCGAAGGATGAGACCGGATAACTCCATTCTTGGTTATAGCTAGGCCATTTTATATGACGTTCCACCTTGTATTGAGAGGCAAGGTGGCGAGGAAATTAGGATTGAAAATCTTGTAGACAAGGCGTCAGCCAGGTGGGTACGATGTTTGTCTCCATGGAGACTTATAAACTTGCTATTTTCCTCCGGAAACTGCACGCTGTCATTTCTTCCTTCCCCGGGGCAGAGTCAGTACTTCATTTGCGGGGGATTCGTAAAGAGTTGCGGCAAGCCGGGGTCTACAGTATCGAGTAGCAAAGGCGATGCAAGTACCCAGCACGGCATCACAGCTGATCGCGCTCTCAGTGACTTCGGGTTGCTCGCTGCTGAACGTTGAACCTGGCACCGAACAGAATTTCACACGGCGTACTTGTGGTTGGTCATCTTCATATTGTTGATTTGCAAATCCCAACTCGTCTATTGGCTACTCACGCTCGAGCTGGCTCCTTTCTCACTAAGGCATGCAGGGCAATCAATCCGTATCCGTTTTAGGTGAGTGGCTTCGTCATTCGTGACGATGACGAAAGTTGTCGCATGGACCAGAATGATAATAAGCCACTTACCACGTCTTGTTAATACAATTCTAAACCATTTATTATGGTATTTTACTAATTCAGTGCATTGATAAGCTCTTTGATAAGTGGTTTAGAATATATAATTACAAAGCAGACTCGTCATAATGACAAGAGCCGCGCCATAGTTCATTCAGCGCTCAGCTTCGAAAGGAGCATAAATAGGAGGGGATGCAAAGCAAGGGATAGCTTCCTTATCACACACACAATCATTAGCAATCGACACATGTCCGGATACAAGAACTTCGCTATTGTAGGAGCCGGCCAGCTTGGCAACTACATCGTTCGCCAGTTCCTGAAGGAGAAGGCTGCAGGAACAGTCAAAGAGGTCGTCGTGCTCACCCGCCAGGTAGGTACCATCCAATTAATCGTACCGTGGAGATCCCGCGCACCCATCTCCTGTGAATAGGGCTCTAAGAGCACAGTCGAGGGCGACGCCAAAGTGGTCCCAGTCGACTATTCCAACCAGCAATCTATCATCAACGCCCTGACCGGCGTGGACGTTGTCATCAGTACAATTTCGGGGACTGCCCTTGCCGTTCAAGCGGATATTGCAAAGGCCGCGAAGGAAGCAAGTGTCAAATTATTTATCCCTTCGGAGTTCGGGAATACAACGGAAGGCGAGACTGAGGGGTTGTTTGGCCAGAAGGCGAATATCCAGGATCAGCTGAAAGCCCTGGGCGTCGCATATGCCTTCTTCTACACTGGCCCATTTGCGGATTATATCTGGGCATCGTACGCCTCTTGTTACCCTTGCTTGGCCGTTTCGTCGAGTTAACCTCAGCTCATAGGTTCCTGAACCTCGATGTCACGAGCGGGAAAGTGACCGTCGGTGGCGATGGCAATAAGACCATCTCGTTCACCTCCAGGCCTGATATTGCCCGATACCTTTCCTATGTCTTGACGCGCCTTCCTGCTGAAAAACTGGAGAACAGTACCTTCACTATCGCAGGTGACAACAAGGTGCGTGCAATTTTTGGAATCTTAAACTTGTTCAGCAGTGTGTAATTTATGAATCCTGAACCAGTCGTTCAACGAGGTATTCAAGGCATATGAAGAAAAGACTGGGAAGAAGCTGGAAGTCACTTACGTACCAGTATCCGAGCTTGACGCAAAGATCGCCGCCAACGCTTATGACATCCCGTCGGTCCTGCACAAGTTCTGGGCGACTGCGGGACCATTCCCGCGAACCGACAACCACCTGTACCCAGACTGGAATCCGACTCCCGTGATCGACAACACCCCCGTCGCATAAATGGGGAGTGGAGAAAGGAGTCGCCCACAAATAGTGCCATAGGTTTTCGTCCTGTAAGAAAATAGCTGTAACTTGTTGCCGTGAAAGGGTGTTTGTCAGGCCATTTGTGATGTACTGCGTTACTAGTCCAGCACCACGTTTCCTTTTCCATTACTGTACCTTTGATGCACGAAGGGCATGGCACATTGCTCTGCCGTGTTCGGGTCCTGAGCGCAAGGCAGACAGCGGAGGTACCACATGGGTGTGTGAGCGTTGGCGGTATTGGTGCCTGGATCAACTCAACTGAGTTTCAAAAGCCCCCGGAGAAAGACCAAAGCATGCCGTCCGCAACTCGTCTGCACGCCATTCGAGCCATGTGATCGCATGTGCAATGTTAATAAGAGACGAGGTCAACAGGGAAGGCAGTTCAACTCAAAGAGTAAGCGTGGCGCTATGGCTAGTTCCTTCCTGAACTGAACCAAAAAAACGAGCACCAAAGTAGTGGCGGGGTGTCTCTTGGGCGGGGTCACACAGGGTCAAGATCTGAGGCTCGCAAATCGCAGCTTTCCCAATTCTGCGACAAAGAAAGTAGGGAACGAAGAGAGTTTTAAAACACACAGGGACGTCAATCTGGTGTGTGTTGTCGAAATACTGGATGAAAAGAGAGAGACGGATCAGCACAGAGGATTCGGCTGGAAGTAACAACAACCATTGGGAAGATCTAGGCATCAAAACCGGATTCATCGAAATGGAAGGAGCCGAGCCCCGCCATCATTGTGAGGGAAAGAAGCGTCGAAGATGCCTTGATGACATTATATATTCTTTTCTCTCGCACGCTCTGCGCGCACTCGCCTGTACACACGCACCTCTGAGATTGGATGGCACCTAGTTGGGCCATTGAAGCGAATAACGCCATACGACCTGCATGGAGCATATCATATGCTGTCGGGAACAAACGAACTAGAATCACTGCGAGACCTTGCAAGCACATTGTCATTCACGAAAAGAGGAATTGTAGTATTATGCACTAATCAATGAGTTGATATGGAAAGGGAGCAAAGGAAAGTGGGTCGAGCCCTCAAGCACCATCGTAATAAGCATTGCAAATCGTTACAGAATCCCCATATTACACCAAATGACCAGTCGCGTTTTGCATTAACGGAACGAGAGGAAAATTCTGTAGTCATATCAGGAACAGACTACACTGGCGCTAATGGGGATAACGAGGGGTCCCCATGGTAGTAGGGTCGTTCGCGTTGCGGGGATCGTCAAGTTCACCGAGTGTCTCTATATTCAACGCAACAGCATGATCAGAATGGAAGCACCAGAGAAATAAGAGGAATTAGTGGTACCTGAATTGGGCGAAGGAGGTTCATGGCTGAGTGGCATTTGGTTGCGTGGGAACGGGGAGGCCGAAAATGACTGTAATTCTACGGGAAGGGTGTTACTGGGAGGCGATGGTGGGGAGGATCGAAATGACAGTCCAGGTAAGACGGAAGGATGGAGAGGAAGGAGATCTCCGCCACCGGTGTGTTGTAGTGCGATAGTACCACCAGGCGAGGGCGTAATGGTCAGTTGGGAGATACCTGTCGTAACTGCCAGAATGGGTTGAGAGTCAGAAGTTCCGGCCAAGGTGCAAGAGATGGCGGGGTGATCAGCGGCGACTTTTGTTGCAACCGGGTCAAAGGGAGTGGTACGATTGGGTGAAGGCATCTGAGGACTGGTGGGGGAAGACTCGATGACTAGTGATGGCGCATGAGGCGAGGGTGTTGCGGTTTTGTCTGTATGGGATACAAGCAAGGAGGAAAGTGTGGCAGTGACCAGAACAGAGTCACCATACGGGTCAACGGTGAGCGCAGTAGGAGGAGGGTGAGCAGCCTCTGCAGTTGACAAGTCATGGACGTGATGCGCCGAGTCTGGGCTATGGCCGGAGATGTTGCACAACGGATACGATGATGGCTTCGTCAGAATGTCAGAAAAATGCGGGGTGGAATCAGAGAACGCAGTCGGGGCAGCACCAGTGCCTTGATGTAAAGCGATGTAAAGAGAGCGAAACGCTTTGAGAGCTTCCAGAGGACCAACATATCCCCTCTGAGATGCCACGCTTCTCCGGAATTCCAGAACAAGTTCGTTCCAGAGGGCACAGAATTCATTCTGCAGTCTAGGAAGGGTATTGTGTATGTTGAATTTAGAAAGTCCTTGCAGAACGTAGTATAACCCGTCATCGGCGCGCGTGTGAAGGGCGCGGCGGCCGAAGAGGTTCAAGCTGGCGAGTAGCACGCTATCTCCATGGGCAACATAGTCCTGAAAGACATCTTCCGGAACACCCAGGTGGTCCCTTGCGAGCGAAATCCATCGGTCATTGCGTTCCTGCACATTTGCGACGATGTGCGCAGCTATGACTTGGGTTCGCTGGGCGAACTGGCCATTGGACGATTTGTCCCAGGACCTCAGAAAGTGGCCAATCTCCACAGCATAGGGCGCTCCATACCAGTTCCCACAGATACTCCCGTCAAACAGCTGCCTAACTCCGAAGGAGGAAGATACTTCACGAGCGGCGTTAAGGCACATGGTAAGCCGACGGATTTTGACCGCTCCGGAGACCGAATTCGACGACAGGGTGTGCCTAATAAATCCATTCAGTGTCTCCAGGATCTTCCACTGAACCCCGCCAGATAAACATTGTCGAGGATCCTTGACCACGTCCGACCTGTAGAAGCCAGGGATGGCCTCACAGAAGTTTTCTAATGTATCGTCATCACCCAGGGCATCGGCTGTCCACTCCAAGACACGTTTGTTGATCTCCGGTGATCCTTCCTCGGCAGCTTCTTCGGCTTCCCCCTCCACACCATCGCTGAACCACATCACAAATATGAAAACGAAAGATTTATATCGCCGCGCGGTCTCAGCGCTAAAGAGAATGATGATTTTAGACAGGAGAACATAGGCTGCCCATAAGATGACGCTGCAAAGTAGATGAGCTGTCGAGGAAAGTGGCGAATAGTATGGGCTGTCATGCCAAAAACTTGGCATCAGTGTGATGCATCCATATGCTGCCGACAAAAGAACCACCCATCCAATGACCGTGTAGAAGACAGTGTGATGGACATTATACAGATAGATGGCGAGCCCTGCGAAGAATATGAACAGGGAGAGATGGACAAGGCCTGGTAATGCTTCAACCGCCCAGCCAACATGGAACTTGTCAACGCCGTTTGCAAAGAATGCACGCATCCGCGCTCGCTTGTGTGGACTACATCGTGCAGGTTGAGTGACCCTGAGATATCGGCGTGTCCACTGCTGCAGGGACGTTGCCAGCATCGCACATGAGAGGCTGATCACCAAGCTCAGGACCCACAGCGAGTTGACCCAGACAGCATAGGTCGGTGGAGAGAAGGCAGGAGGTTGAGCCACGGTGGATGAGCGAGATACATTGGGGTCGGCTTGGAGCTGATACATTTCCTTGAGGTAAAAGTTGGAAGTGTCCTGGGAGTTGGGCCGGAGGTCTTGGATCGATATAGAGACGAGTGCAGCAACGACAGCAGAGAATAAACCGTTCTATTTGTCCTTTGAATTAAGACGGAGCAGCATGGAAGGGGTCTCGTCAACGCACAAAGATGATCATGCCCTCTGCCTCCTTTTGCCAGCGTTCGGTCATCTTGTTATCTTCTTCCTCTGCCATTTTTGAATACATAGTGAAAAAAGGTCCAGAGCTATCACCAAAGTGGGTCTCTGCCTGCAGTTGCTGACTCGGAATCCGTGTTGATTGAGGCTGGTTGAGGTGGACATCTCCTACACAGGTGAGTAAACTGGCGAGGACAAAAGCGACCTGCGAATAAGATACCTGTGACATCCGCCCTCTCGGGGTCTTGGCTACCATGTTGAGACATTGAAAGAAATATGGAGCGTAGGAAGAGGTTGGAAGTTGGAGAGCACCTAAGGACGGTGGTCAACGTGTACTATGCACATTGCACAGCACAAGCAAGGCAGCCAAGCGCCCAAGCCCGGATCCAACGTCGGGCGCTCGCAGATACATCGTCTGATCAACTGGATTGAATCCACCTCTTCTCGACATTCATTAAAGACTGATAGATTTCAAAGCGGGTAAAGGTTCATACAGTGTCCATACATGTCGGCCCCTCAGGCTCGCTATGTTAGATGTGGATGTCAGTTTGTGTTTCTGCTGGCCTTCATTAGGGCACGTTTTCTTGCTCTCGTTGTCTAAGAACCAGGCATCATTGCACCATCCTTGTTTATTAGCTAGCTACTGAACTACTCTGAGGTACTCGACAATCCTTTCCGCTTTCCTTCTTGCGCGCATTCGCATGAACAAGGGGGGGCCGAGGAGCTATTTTCCGAGTCGGCCTTAACCACGGAAATGCGGAGACCGGCCCGCTTCCCATTCCACTTCCAAAATCCAATCCGTGCGTCATGTGCTTTGTGCTTTTACGGCAATTAAACTAATTATCATGTATGCCCAATTTTGAGGAACTAGAGTATGCCTAGGAGATTTCAGTAACTATTACAACTATAAAGTTGGGTGATTGGGTCCCGAGGGATGCAATCAACCTCGGTGCACGGGGCCCGAATCAACCAACTACAGTACATCATATAACGACGGCTGGAAAGCTATGCTAAACTAAGGAACGACTAACGCGTGCTGAAACACGCCTAATGCATTAGGCCTTAGGTCTAGCATCATGCTAACGAATGTGCCTGTTACCGTATAATCTATTATCTAGGCAAATCGGATTTATCTTATCACGGATCTGCAGATCCGCGCATGCCGTGCGTTCCCCGCTCACATTTCCAATTAGTAACAAGCATGAGTTTCAAAAATACTCGTATATTACAATGAAAGGAGTGCGCGCGATGCGGAATCCCTATAGCATCAGAGAGGGATCGGTTGGCCAAATTCCTTCTCGTGCACGTGGACGTCTCAATATCTTATCGATCGTATCGCGCATACTCTGTAACTGTAACAAAACATGTCGGGCTACAAGAACTTCGCCATTATTGGGGCTGGCA